>CAHIKZ030001013.1:1262500-1292500 GCA_903632075.3 Acanthosepion pharaonis
CATTTTGTATTTCAGCTTTTGGAAGTAAAGTCTGATGATCCAGAACCCTGTTAAAGGGGTTATGGTGAAATAGCTTATTACATGGAATCTTAACGTGGTCTGTCTTTTATTCAAACATATCTGCTCTGAATTTTACATTGAGCTCTCTGGATATCATTCTCCTCAGGTCTACCCATACGGATTACCTAAATTTGCATAAACTATATATATATATATATATATATATATATATATATATATATATATATATATATGGGTTGGACAAAATAATTGAACTGTAGCAAAATCCACTCCTATTCAAAGACCTATTATATTAAGAACTTTAACGAAAACAGTAATTGCAGGTTATATCTATTGTAAATACGTTTATTTATCTAATCTACTGTCTTTGTCTTATTTATTTTTAGAATTTAGTAAAATTTAAGCTAAATGCGTGACCTCTCTGAGTTCGAAAAAGAGCAAATTGTTGGAGCTCGTATTGCAGGAGCCTCGATCACTAAGGTTGCTGAAATGTTTGGTTTTTCAAGATCTACCATATCAAGAACACTGATGCAATTCAAGAAACAGGGCAAGACCTGTAGCAACAGTAGCAATTCGGGCCGGACTTGCAAAGTTACTGACAGGGACTGACTTGCATTGAAACCCAATGTGGAAAAAAATCATCGGACCAAATTTGGCCAAAGTGACTGCTGAGTTGAATAACCATCTGAATAGGCCAGTTTCTTCTAAAACTGTTCACCGTAAGCTTCATAAGACTGCATATCATGGAAGAGCCGCTGTGAGGAAACCTCTTCTCTCCACTTGCAATATACAAAAGTGGATGAAGTGGTGCAGAGATCACAATGCCTGGTCTGCAGAACAATGGAAACAAGTCATATTCTTAAACAAGTCCAGTTTTTCTCTTTTCCCAACTCCCGGACGACTTTTTGTGTGGAGGCTGCCCAAAGAAGCTTACAACCTTGACTGCCTTCTTCCAACAGTGAAGCATGGAGGTGGATCAGTGATAGTTTGGGCCGCAATATCATGGAAATGTCTCAGTCCAATAGTTGCCCTGCATGGTAGAATCAACAGCAAAGATTACCTGAACATTTTGGGAGATCATGTTCATCCAATGGCCAAGACTTTATTCCCTGATGGCGACTGCATCTTCCAAGACGATAATGCTCCAATACATACCGCTCGAGTAGTTAAGAATTGGTATGAAGAGCCTGAAAGTGAGCTAGAACACATGGAGTGGCCTCCCCAATCTCAAGATATCAATATTATTGAACATTTGCGGTGCATTTTGGAGCAACAATTTAGGAGCCGCTATCCTCCACATGTCGTAAGGAGCTGGAGAAGGTTTTAATGGAAGAATGACTGAAAATTCCTCTGGATAAAGTCAGGAAGTTGTATGATTCCATTCCTAGACGTATTAATGCTGTCTGTAAGGCTAAATGAGGACCAACTCCATATTCAATACATTTTCTTTGAATTTAACAAGTGTTCCAATTATTTTATCCAACCCCTATATATATATATATATATATATATATATGCATTAACTTTTCGTCCCATACATCACACCAGTACAAGGATACTTGAACAATTCTTTGATCACCCCGCCACATCCGTTTCAGGACTGCTGATCCGATCTCCTCATTATATGGCGAGTGTCCGCTGGTTGTCTCCCCTGGCACAGAAATCATTAGCTCGACATTTTGATGCATGTTTTATCGGCCACTATTTCCGTGCAAGTTTAGAGTTACTTAAGTGAAATTACTGTAGCTCTACACCAATATTAGAACGAAAGATCTACCCACAAGCAGATTTAAACGAAAATTTTCCTCCTCCTTGTTTCTTATATTAGAGATTTTTCTTCGGCTGCCTTCAGTATAGTAAAAGAAATTGTAAGAACTGCTTTGAATTTTTAGCTAGAAATCCGCATCGGCGTCTGTTCTTCAACAACAAATTATCATAGCGGTTTAACAGATTCTATCTGATTACAATTTACTTGTATTATTTACATTATTCGGACTGTTATCCTCATCTTCATTGCCATATTCACAACATTTCGGCCGTTGTACTCTCCGGCCTTTATGTCATAATTCTCTGTCTATATCTCTGAGATGAGGTATTATGATTACTTGCATTATTTACATTATTCGGACTGTTATCCTCATCTTCATTGCCATATTCACAACGTTTCGGCCGTTGTACTCTCCGGCCTTTATGTCATATTTCTCTGTCTATATCTCTGTCTATATCTCTGAGATGAGGTATTTTGATTACTTGCATTATTTACATTATTCGGACTGTTATCCTCATCTTCATTGCCATATTCACAACGTTTCGGCCGTTGTACTCTCCGGCCTTTATGTCATATTTCTCTGTCTATATCTCTGTCTATATCTCTGAGATGAGGTATTATGATTGCTTGCATTATTTACATTATTCGGACTGTTATCCTCATCTTCATTGCCATATTCACAACGTTTCGGCCGTTGTACTCTCCGGCCTTTATGTCATATTTCTCTGTCTATATCTCTGAGATGAGGTATTATGATTACTTGCATTATTTACATTATTCGGACTGTTATCCTCATCTTCATTGCCATATTCACAACGTTTCGGCCGTTGTACTCTCCGGCCTTTATGTCATATTTCTCTGTCTATATCTCTGTTTATATCTCTGAGATGAGGTATTATGATTACTTGCATTATTTACATTATTCGGACTGTTATCCTCATCTTTATTGCCATATTCACAACGTTTCGGCCGTTGTACGCTTCGGCCTTTATGTCATATTTCTCTGTCTATATCTCTGAGATGAGGTATTATGATTACTTGCATTATTTACATTATTCGGACTGTTATCCTCATCTTCATTGCCATATTCACAACGTTTCGGCCGTTGTACTTCTCCGGCCTTTATGTCATATTTCTCTGTCTATTCCTCTGTGTATATCTCTGAGATGAGGTATTATGATTACTTGCATTATTTATATTATTCGGACTGATATCCTCATCTTCATTGCCATATTCACAACGTTTCGGCCGTTGTACGCTCCGCCTTTTATGTCATATTTCTCTGTCTATTCCTCTGTGTATATCTCTGAGATGAGGTATTATGATTACTTGCATTATTTACATTATTCGGACTGATATCCTCATCCACATTGCCATATTCACAACGTTTCGGCCGTTGTACGCTCCGGCCTTTAATGTCATATTTTCTGTCTATTCCTCTGTGTATATCTCTGAGATGAGGTATTATGATTACTTGCATTATTTACATTATTCGGACTGATATCCTCATCTTCATTGCCATATTCACAACGTTTCGGCCGTTGTACTCTCCGGCCTTTATGTCATATTTTCTGTCTATTCCTCTGTCTATATCTCTGAGATGAGGTTATTATGATTACTTGCATTATTTACATTATTCGGACTGATATCCTCATCTTCATTGCCATATTCACAACGTTTCGGCCGTTGTACGCTCCGGCCTTTTATGTCATATTGTCTATTCCTCTGTGTATATCTCTGAGATGAGGTATTATGATTACTTGCATTATTTACATTATTCGAACTGTTATCCTCATCTTCATTGCCATATTCACAACGTTTCGGCCGTTGTACGCTCCGGCCTTTATGTCATATTTCTCTGTCTATATTCCTCTGTGTATATCTCTGAGATGAGGTATTATGATTACTTGCATTATTTACATTATTCGGACTGATATCCTCATCTTCATTGCCATATTCACAACGTTTCGGCCGTTGTACGCTCCGGCCTTTATGTCATATTTCTCTGTCTATTCCTCTGTGTATATCTCTGAGATGAGGTATTATGATTACTTGCATTATTTATATTATTCGGACTGTTATCCTCATCTTCATTGCCATATTCACAACGTTTCGGCCGTTGTACGCTCCGCCTTTTATGTCATATTTCTCTGTCTATTCCTCTGTGTATATCTCTGAGATGAGGTATTATGATTACTTGCATTATTTATATTATTCGGACTGATATCCTCATCTTCATTGCCATATTCACAACGTTTCGGCCGTTGTACGCTCCTCCTTTATGTCATATTTTCTCTGTCTATCTGTGTATATCTCTGAGATGAGGTATTATGATTACTTGCATTATTTATATTATTCGGACTGTTATCCTCATCTTCATTGCCATATTCACAACGTTTCGGCCGTTGTACGCTCCGGCCTTTTATGTCATATTTCTCTGTCTATTCTCTGTCTATATCTCTGAGATGAGGTATTATGATTACTTGCATTATTTACATTATTCGGACTGATATCCTCATCCACATTGCCATATTACAACGTTTCGGCCGTTGTACGCTTATTTATGTCATATTTCTCTGTCTATTCTCTGTGTATATCTCTGAGATGAGGTATTTGCTTGCATTATTTACATTATTCGGACTGATATCCTCATCTTTATTGCCATATTCACAACGTTTCGGCCATTGTCGGCCTTTATGTCATATTTCTCTGTCTATTCTCTGTGTATATCTCTGAGATGAGGTATTATGATTACTTGCATTATTTACATTATTCGGACTGATATCCTCATCTTCATTGCTATATTCACAACGTTTCGGCCGTTGTACGCTCCGGCCTTTATGTCATATTTCTCTGTCTATTCTCTGTCTATATCTCTGAGATGAGGTATTATGATTACTTGCATTATTTATATTATTCGGACTGTTATCCTCATCTTCATTGCCATATTCACAACGTTTCGGCCGTTGTACGCTCCGCCTTTTATGTCATATTTCTCTGTCTATTCCTCTGTGTATATCTCTGAGATGAGGTATTATGATTACTTGCATTATTTACATTATTCGGACTGATATCCTCATCCACATTGCCATATTCACAACGTTTCGGCCGTTGTACGCTCCGCCTTTTATGTCATATTTCTCTGTCTATTCCTCTGTCTATATCTCTGAGATGAGGTATTATGATTACTTGCATTATTTATATTATTCGGACTGATATCCTCATCCACATTGCCATATTCACAACGTTTCGGCCGTTGTACGCTCCGTTGTACTCTCCGGCCTTTCTGAGATGTCATGATTTTGCATTATTTATATATTCGGACTGATATCCTCATCTTCAGAGATGTTTATTATGACGCTTGCCTTTTATTCATTTTCTCTGTTATTTCGGACTGTTATGATTCATCATTATTTATATTATTGCTGATATTCATCTAAACATTGCCATATTCACAACGTTTCGGCCGTTGTACGCTCCGGCCTTTATGTCATATTTCTCTGTCTATTCTCTGTGTATATCTCTGAGATGAGGTATTATGATTACTTGCATTATTTACATTATTCGGACTGATATCCTCATCTTCATTGCCATATTCACAACGTTTCGGCCGTTGTACGCTCCGGCCTTTTTTTTATGTCATATTTCTCTGTCTATTCCTCTGTGTATATCTCTGAGATGAGGTATTATGATTACTTGCATTATTTATATTATTCGGACTGATATCCTCATCTTCATTGCCATATTCATTCAACGTTTCGGCCGTTGTACGCTCCGGCCTTTTATGTCATATTTCTCTGTCTATTCCTCTGTGTATATCTCTGAGATGAGGTATTATGATTACTTGCATTATTTATATTATTCGGACTGATATCCTCATCTTCATTGCCATATTCACAACGTTTCGGCCGTTGTACGCTCCGGCCTTTATGTCATATTTCTCTGTCTATTCCTCTGTGTATATCTCTGAGATGAGGTATTATGATTACTTGCATTATTTTATTATTCGACTGTTATCCTCATCTTCATTGCCATATTCACAACGTTTCGGCCGTTGTACGCTCCGGCCTTTATGTCATATTTCTCTGTCTATTCTCTGTGTATATCTCTGAGATGAGGTATTATGATTACTTGCATTATTTACATTATTCGGACTGTTATCCTCATCTTCATTGCCATATTCACAACGTTTCGGCCGTTGTACGCTCCGGCCTTTTATGTCATATTTCTCTGTCTATTATATATCTCTGAGATGATTATATTATGATTACTTGCATTATTTACATTATTCGGACTGATTCGGACTGATATCCTCATCTTCATTGCCATATTCACAACGTTTCGGCCGTTGTACGCTCCGGCCTTTATGTCATATTTCTCTGTCTATTCCTCTGTCTATATCTCTGAGATGAGGTATTATGATTACTTGCATTATTTACATTATTCGGACTGATATCCTCATCTTCATTGCCATATTCACAACGTTTCGGCCGTTGTACGCTCCCGGCCTTTATGTCATATTTCTCTGTCTATTCCTCTGTGTATATCTCTGAGATGAGGTATTATGATTACTTGCATTATTTATATTATTCGGACTGATATCCTCATCTTCATTGCCATATTCACAACGTTTCGGCCGTTGTACGCTCCGGCCTTTATGTCATATTTCTCTGTCTATTCCTCTGTGAGGTATATCTCTGAGATGAGGTATTATGATTACTTGCATTATTTATATTATTCGGACTGTTATCCTCATCTTCATTGCCATATTCACAACGTTTCGGCCGTTGTACGCTCCGGCCTTTATGTCATATTTCTCTGTCTATTTCTCTGTGTATATCTCTGAGATGAGGTATTATGATTACTTGCATTATTTACATTATTCGAACTCTTATCCTCATCTTCATTGCCATATTCACAACGTTTCGGCCGTTGTACGCTCCGGTTTTTATGTCATATTTCTCTGTCTATTCCTCTGTGTATATCTCTGAGATGAGGTATTATGATTACTTGCATTATTTACATTATTCGGACTGATATCCTCATCTTCATTGCCATATTCACAACGTTTCGGCCGTTGTACGCTCCGGCCTTTATGTCATATTTCTCTGTCTATTCCTCTGTGTATATCTCTGAGATGAGGTATTATGATTACTTGCATTATTTACATTATTCGAACTCTTATCCTCATCTTCATTGCCATATTCACAACGTTTCGGCCGTTGTACGCTCCGGCCTTTATGTCATATTTCTCTGTCTATTCCTCTGTGTATATCTCTGAGATGAGGTATTATGATTACTTGCATTATTTATATTATTCGGACTGATATCCTCATCTTCATTTGCCATATTCACAACGTTTCGGCCGTTGTACGCTCCGGCCTTTTATGTCATATTTTCTCTGTCTATTCCTCTGTGTATATCTCTGAGATGAGGTATTATGATTACTTGCATTATTTATATTATTCGGACTGATATCCTCATCTTCATTGCCATATTCACAACGTTTCGGCCGTTGTACGCTCCGGCCTTTATGTCATATTTCTCTGTCTATATCTCTGAGATGAGGTATTATGATTATGATTTGCATTATTTACATTATTCGGACTGATATCCTCATCTTCATTGCCATATTCACAACGTTTCGGCCGTTGTACGCTCCGGCCTTTATGTCATATTTCTCTGTCTATTCCTCTGTGTATATCTCTGAGATGAGGTATTATGATTACTTGCATTATTTATATTATTCGGACTGATATCCTCATCTTCATTGCCATATTCACAACGTTTCGGCCGTTGTACGCTCCGCCTTTTATGTCATATTTCTCTGTCTATTCCTCTGTGTATATCTCTGAGATGAGGTATTATGATTACTTGCATTATTTATATTATTCGGACTGTTATCCTCATCTTCATTGCCATATTCACAACGTTTCGGCCGTTGTACGCTCCGGCCTTTATGTCATATTTCTCTGTTTCTCTGTGTATATCTCTGAGATGAGGTATTATGATTCTTGCATTATTTATATTATTGAGATGATATCCTCATCTTCATTGATTCACAACGTTTGCCGTTGTATTATTTACATTATTCGGACTGTTATCCTCATTTTCATTGCCATATTCATATTTCTCTGTCTATTTTGTGGCTGTTATGATTACTGCATTATTTATCGGACTGGCCTTTTGCCATATTCATACGTTTTCGTTGTACGCTCCGGCCTTTATGTCATATTTCTCTGTCTATATCTCTGAGATGAGGTATTATGATTACTTGCATTATTTACATTATTCGGACTGATATCCTCATCTTCATTGCCATATTCACAACGTTTCGGCCGTTGTACGCTCCGGCCTTTATGTCATATTTCTCTGTCTATTCCTCTGTCTATATCTCTGAGATGGGGCATTATGATTACTTGCATTATTTACATTATTCGAACTGTTATCCTCATCTTCATTGCCATATTCACAACGTTTCGGCCGTTGTACGCTCCGGCCTTTATGTCATATTTCTCTGTCTATTCCTCTGTGTATATCTCAGAGATGAGGTATTATGATTACTTGCATTATTTACATTATTCGGACTGATATCCTCATCTTCATTGCCATATTCACAACGTTTCGGCCGTTGTACGCTCCGGCCTTTATGTCATATTTCTCTGTCTATTCCTCTGTCTATATCTCTGAGATGAGGTATTATGATTACTTGCATTATTTATATTATTCGGACTGATATCCTCATCTTCATTGCCATATTCAACGTTTCGGCCGTTGTACGCTCTCCGCCTTTTATGTCATATTTCTCTGTCTATTCCTCTGTGTATATCTCTGAGATGAGGTATTATGATTACTTGCATTATTTATATTATTCGGATTATTTGTTGCTATTCCTCGTGCCGTTTACTTTATCCTCATCGGCCTTTATGTCATATTTTCTGTCATTGCCATATTCACAACGTTTCTGGCCGTTGTACGCTCCGCCTTTTTATGTATATTCTCTGAGATGATGAGGTATTATGATTACTTGCATTATTTACATTATTCGGACTGATATCCTCATCCACATTGCCATATTCACAACGTTTCGGCCGTTGTACGCTCCGGCCTTTATATCATATTTCTCTGTCTATTCCTCTGTGTATATCTCTGAGATGAGGTATTATGATTACTTGCATTATTTACATTATTCGGACTGATATCCTCATCTTCATTGCTATATTCACAACGTTTCGGCCGTTGTACGCTCCGGCCTTTTATGTCATATTTTCTGTCTATTCCTCTGTCTATATCTCTGAGATGAGGTATTATGATTACTTGCATTATTTATATTATTCGGACTGTTATCCTCATCTTCATTGCCATATTCACAACGTTTCGGCCGTTGTACGCTCCGGCCTTTATGTCATATTTCTCTGTCTATTCCTCTGTGTATATCTCTGAGATGAGGTATTATGATTACTTGCATTATTTATATTATTCGGACTGTTATCCTCATCTTCATTGCCATATTCACAACGTTTCGGCCGTTGTACGCTCCGGCTGTGTATATTTTATGTCATATTTGATATCCTCATTTCATTGCCATATTCTATATCTCTGTGTATATCTCTGAGATGAGGTATTATGATTACTTGCATTATTTATATTATTCGGACTGTTATCCTCATCTTCATTGCCATATTCACAACGTTTCGGCCGTTGTACGCTCCGGCCTTTATGTCATATTTCTCTGTCTATTCCTCTGTGTATATCTCTGAGATGAGGTATTATGATTACTTGCATTATTTACATTATTCGGACTGATATCCTCATCCACATTGCCATATTCACAACGTTTCGGCCGTTGTACGCTCCGCCTTTTATGTCATATTTCTCTGTCTATTCCTCTGTGTATATCTCTGAGATGAGGTATTATGATTACTTGCATTATTTATATTATTCGGACTGTTATCCTCATCTTCATTGCCATATTCACAACGTTTCGGCTGTTGTACGCTCCGGCCTTTATGTCATATTTCTCTGTCTATTCCTCTGTGTATATCTCTGAGATGAGGTATTATGATTACTTGCATTATTTATATTATTCGGACTGTTATCCTCATCTTCATTGCCATATTCACAACGTTTCGGCCGTTGTACGCTCCGGCCTTTATGTCATATTTCTCTGTCTATTCCTCTGTCTATATATCTCTGAGATGAGGTATTATGATTACTTGCATTATTTACATTATTCGGACTGATATCCTCATCTTCATTGCCATATTCACAACGTTTCGGCCGTTGTACGCTCCGGCCTTTATGTCATATTTCTCTGTCTATTCCTCTGTGTATATCTCTGAGATGAGGTATTATGATTACTTGCATTATTTACATTATTCGGACTGATATCCTCATCTTCATTGCCATATTCACAACGTTTCGGCCGTCTGAGATGTGATTACTTGCATTATTTATACATTATTCGGACTGATATCCCGGCATTGCCTTTACGTTTGTCACGCTCCGGCCTTTTATGTTTTCTCTGTCTATTCTCTGTGTATATCTCTGAGATGAGGTATTATGATTACTTGCATTATTTATATTATTCGGACTGATATCCTCATCTTCATTGCCATATTCACAACGTTTCGGCCGTTGTACGCTCCGGCTTTTTATGTCATATTTCTCTGTCTATTCCTCTGTGTATATCTCTGAGATGAGGTATTATGATTACTTGCATTATTTATATTATTCGGACTGTTATCCTCATCTTCATTGCCATATTCACAACGTTTTCGTTGGCCGCCTTTTTGTATTTCTCTGTCTATTCCTCTGTGTATATCTCTGAGATGAGGTATTATGATTACTTGCATTATTTTATATTATTCGGACTGATATTTATTGCCATATTCACAACGTTTCGGCCGTTTCTCCGCCTTTTATGTCATATTTCTCTGTCTATTCCTCTGTCTATATCTCTGAGATGAGGTATTATGATTACTTGCATTATTTACATTATTCGGACTGATATCCTCATCCACATTGCCATATTCACAACGTTTCGGCCGTTGTACGCTCCGGCCTTTATGTCATATTTCTCTGTCTATTCCTCTGTGTATATCTCTGAGATGAGGTATTATGATTACTTGCATTATTTATATTATTCGGACTGATATCCTCATCCACATTGCCATATTCACAACGTTTCGGCCGTTGTACGCTCCGGCTTTTTATGTCATATTTCTCTGTCTATTCCTCTGTGTATATCTCTGAGATGAGGTATTATGATTACTTGCATTATTTATATTATTCGGACTGATATCCTCATCTTCATTGCCATATTCACAACGTTTCGGCCGTTGTACGCTCCGGCTTTTTATGTCATATTTTCTGTCTATTCCTCTGTCTATATCTCTGAGATGAGGTATTATGATTACTTGCATTATTTATATTATTCGGACTGATATCCTCATCTTCATTGCCATATTCACAACGTTTCGGCCGTTGTACGCTCCGGCCTTTATGTCATATTTCTCTGTCTATCCTCTGTGTATATCTCTGAGATGAGGTATTATGATTACTTGCATTATTTATATTATTCGGACTGATATCATCATCCACATTTCCATATTCACAACGTTTCGGCCGTTGTACGCTCCGCCTTTTATGTCATATTTCTCTGTCTATTCCTCTGTGTATATCTCTGAGATGAGGTATTATGATTACTTGCATTATTTATATTATTCGGACTGATATCCTCATCCACATTGCCATATTCACAACGTTTCGGCCGTTGTACGCTCCGGCCTTTATGTCATATTTCTCTGTCTATTCTCTGTGTATATCTCTGAGATGAGGTATTATGATTACTTGCATTATTTATATTATTCGGACTGATATCCTCATCTTCATTGCCATATTCACAACGTTTCGGCCGTTGTACATATTCTCCGGCCTTTATGTCATATTTCTCTGTCTATTCCTCTGTGTATATCTCTGAGATGAGGTATTATGATTACTTGCATTATTTATATTATTCGGACTGATATCCTCATCCACATTGCCATATTCACAACGTTTCGGCCGTTGTACGCTCCGGCCTTTATGTCATATTTCTCTGTCTATTCCTCTGTCTATATCTCTGAGATGAGGTATTATGATTACTTGCATTATTTACATTATTCGAACTGTTATCCTCATCTTCATTGCCATATTCACAACGTTTCGGCCGTTGTACGCTCCGGCCTTTATGTCATATTTCTCTGTCTATTCCTCTGTATATATCTGAGATGAGGTATTATGATTACTTGCATTATTTACATTATTCGGACTGATATCCTCATCTTCATTGCCATATTCACAACGTTTCGGCCGTTGTACGCTCCGGCCTTTATGTCATATTTTCTCTGTCTATTCCTCTGTCTATATCTCTGAGATGAGGTATTATGATTACTTGCATTATTTATATTATTCGGACTGTCATCCTCATCTTCATTGCCATATTCACAACGTTTCGGCTGTTGTACGCTCCGGCCTTTATGTCATATTTCTCTGTCTATTCCTCTGTCTATATCTCTGAGATGAGGTATTATGATTACTTGCATTATTTATATTATTCGGACTGATATCCTCATCCACATTGCCATATTCACAACGTTTCGGCCGTTGTACGCTCCGACTTTTATGTCATATTTCTCTGTCTATTCCTCTGTCTATATCTCTGAGATGAGGTATTATGATTACTTGCATTATTTATATTATTCGGACTGATATCCTCATCCACATTGCCATATTCACAACGTTTCGGCCGTTGTACGCTCCGCCTTTTATGTCATATTTCTCTGTCTATTCCTCTGTCTATATCTCTGAGATGAGGTATTATGATTACTTGCATTATTTATATTATTCGGACTATTATCCTCATCTTCATTGCCATATTCACAACGTTTCGGCCGTTGTACGCTCCGGCCTTTTATGTCATATTTCTCTGTCTATTATTCTCTGTCTATATCTCTGAGATGAGGTATTATGATTACTTGCATTATTTATATTATTCGGACTGATATCCTCATCCATTGCCATATTCACAACGTTTCGGCCGTTGTACTGTGTATATCTCTGAGGTATTATGATTCTTGCATTATTTATATTATTCGGACTGATATCCTCATCCACATTTTCGGCCGTTGTACGCTCGGCCTTTGTCATATTCTATTCCTCTGTCTATATCTCTGAGATGAGGTATTATGATTACTTGCATTATTTATATTATTCGGACTGATATCCTCATCTTCATTGCCATATTCACAACGTTTCGGCCGTTGTACGCTCCGGCCTTTATGTCATATTTCTCTGTCTATTCCTCTGTGTATATCTCTGAGATGAGGTATTATGATTACTTGCATTATTTATATTATTCGGACTGATATCCTCATCCACATTGCCATATTCACAACGTTTCGGCCGTTGTACGCTCCGGCCTTTATGTCATATTTCTCTGTCTATTCCTCTGTGTATATCTCTGAGATGAGGTATTATGATTACTTGCATTATTTACATTATTCGGACTGATATCCTCATCCACATTGCCATATTCACAACGTTTCGGCCGTTGTACGCTCCGGCCTTTATGTCATATTTCTCTGTCTATTCCTCTGTGTATATCTCTGAGATGAGGTATTATGATTACTTGCATTATTTATATTATTCGGACTGTTATCCTCATCTTCATTGCCATATTCACAACGTTTCGGCCGTTGTACGCTCCGGCCTTTATGTCATATTTCTCTGTCTATTCCTCTGTGTATATCTCTGAGATGAGGTATTATGATTACTTGCATTATTTATATTATTCGGACTGATATCCTCATCCTTCATTGCCATATTCACAACGTTTCGGCCGTTGTACGCTCCGGCCTTTTATGTCATATTTCTCTGTCTATTCCTCTGTGTATATCTCTGAGATGAGGTATTATGATTACTTGCATTATTTATATTATTCGGACTGTTATCCTCATCTTCATTGCCATATTCACAACGTTTCGGCCGTTGTACGCTCCGGCCTTTTATGTCATATTTCTCTGTCTATTCCTCTGTCTGTGTATATCTCTGAGATGAGGTATTATGATTACTTGCATTATTTATATTATTCGGACTGATATCCTCATCTTCATTGCCATATTCACAACGTTTCGGCCGTTGTACGCTCCGGCCTTTTATGTCATATTTCTCTGTCTATTCCTCTGTGTATATCTCTGAGATGAGGTATTATGATTACTTGCATTATTTATATTATTCGGACTGATATCCTCATCCACATTGCCATATTCACAACGTTTCGGCCGTTGTACGCTCCGACTTTTATGTCATATTTCTCTGTCTATTCCTCTGTGTATATCTCTGAGATGAGGTATTATGATTACTTGCATTATTTATATTATTCGGACTGATATCCTCATCCATTGCCATATTCACAACGTTTTCGGCCGTTGTACGCTCCGGCCTTTTTATGTCATATTTCTCTGTCTATTCCTCTGTGTATATCTCTGAGATGAGGTATTATGATTACTTGCATTATTTATATTATTCGGACTGATATCCTCATCTCATCTTCATTGCCATATTCACAACGTTTCGGCCGTTGTACGCTCCGGCCTTTTATGTCATATTTCTCTGTCTATATCTCTGTATATGTATTATGATTACTTGCATTATTTACATTATTCGGACTGATATCCTCATCTTCATTGCCATATTCACAACGTTATTCGGCTGTTGTACGCTCCGCCTTTTTGTCATATTTCTCTGTCTATTCCTCTGTGTATATCTCTGAGATGAGGTATTATGATTACTTGCATTATTTATATTATTCGGACTGATATCCTCATCCACATTGCCATATTCACAACGTTTCGGCCGTTGTACGCTCCGACTTTTATGTCATATTTTCTCTGTCTATTCCTCTGTGTATATCTCTGAGATGAGGTATTATGATTACTTGCATTATTTATATTATTCGGACTGATATCCTCATCTTCATTGCCATATTCACAACGTTTCGGCCGTTGTACGCTCCGGCCTTTTATGTCATATTTCTCTGTCTATTCTCTGTGTATATCTCTGAGATGAGGTATTATGATTACTTGCATTATTTATATTATTCGGACTGATATCCTCATCTTCATTGCCATATTCACAACGTTTCGGCCGTTGTACGCTCCGCCTTTTATGTCATATTTCTCTGTCTATTCCTCTGTGTATATCTCTGAGATGAGGTATTATGATTACTTGCATTATTTATATTATTCGGACTGATATCCTCATCCACATTGCCATATTCACAACGTTTCGGCCGTTGTACGCTCCGCCTTTTATGTCATATTTCTCTGTCTATTCCTCTGTGTATATCTCTGAGATGAGGTATTATGATTACTTGCATTATTTATATTATTCGGACTGATATCCTCATCCACATTGCCATATTCACAACGTTTCGGCCGTTGTACGCTCCGGCCTTTATGTCATATTTCTCTGTCTATTCCTCTGTGTATATCTCTGAGATGAGGTATTATGATTACTTGCATTATTTATATTATTCGGACTCTTATCCTCATCTTCATTGCCATATTCACAACGTTTCGGCCGTTGTACGCTCCGGCCTTTATGTCATATTTCTCTGTCTATTCCTCTGTGTATATATCTCTGAGATGAGGTATTATGATTACTTGCATTATTTATATTATTCGGACTGATATCCTCATCTTCATTGCCATATTCACAACGTTTCGGCCGTTGTACGCTCCGGCCTTTATGTCATATTTCTCTGTCTATTCCTCTGTGTATATCTCTGAGATGAGGTATTATGATTACTTGCATTATTTATATTATTCGGACTGTTATCCTCATCTTCATTGCCATATTCACAACGTTTCGGCCGTTGTACGCTCCGGCCTTTATGTCATATTTCTCTGTCTATTCCTCTGTCTATATCTCTGAGATGAGGTATTATGATTACTTGCATTATTTATATTATTCGGACTGATATCCTCATCTTCATTGCCATATTCACAACGTTTCGGCCGTTGTACGCTCCGGCCTTTATGTCATATTTCTCTGTCTATTCCTCTGTGTATATCTCTGAGATGAGGTATTATGATTACTTGCATTATTTACATTATTCGGACTGATATCCTCATCTTCATTGCCATATTCACAACGTTTCGGCCGTTGTACGCTCCGCCTTTTATGTCATATTTCTCTGTCTATTCCTCTGTGTATATCTCTGAGATGAGGTATTATGATTACTTGCATTATTTATATTATTCGGACTGATATCCTCATCTTCATTGCCATATTCACAACGTTTCGGCCGTTGTACGCTCCGGCCTTTTATGTCATATTTCTCTGTCTATTCCTCTGTGTATATCTCTGAGATGGTATTATGATTACTTGCATTATTTATATTATTCGGACTGATATCCTCATCTTCATTGCCATATTCACAACGTTTCGGCCGTTGTACGCTCCGCCTTTATGTCATATTTCTCTGTCTATTCCTCTTATTTATTTATTATTCGGACTGATATCCTCATCTTCATTGCCATATTCACAACGTTTCGGCCGTTGTACGCTCCGGCCTTTATGTCATATTTCTCTGTCTATTCCTCTGTCTATATCTCTGAGATGAGGTATTATGATTACTTGCATTATTTATATTATTCGGACTGTTATCCTCATCTTCATTGCCATATTCACAACGTTTCGGCCGTTGTACGCTCCGGCCTTTATGTCATATTTCTCTGTCTATTCCTCTGTGTATATCTCTGAGATGAGGTATTATGATTACTTGCATTATTTACATTATTCGGACTGATATCCTCATCCACATTGCCATATTCACAACGTTTCGGCCGTTGTACGCTCCGGCCTTTTTGTATTTCTCTGTCTATTCTCTGTGTATATCTCTGAGATGAGGTATTATGATTACCTTTATTTATATTATTCGGACTGATATCCTCATTCATTGCCATATTCACAACGTTTCGGCCGTTGTCCGCCTTTTTATGTCATATATTCCTCTGTGTATATCTCTGAGATGAGGTATTATGATTACTTGCATTATTTATATTATTCGGACTGATATCCTCATCTTCATTGCCATATTCACAACGTTTCGGCCGTTGTACGCTCCGGCCTTTATGTCATATTTCTCTGTCTATTCCTCTGTGTATATCTCTGAGATGAGATGAGGCATTATTTTATGATTCGGACTGATATCCTCATTGCATTATTTACATTATTCGGACTGTCATATTTCTCTGTTATCCTCATCTTCAGATGAGGTATTGCCATTATTCATTAATATTATTCGGACTGTTGTCTCCTCCGGCCTTTATGTCATATCTGCCTTTTATGTCATATTTCTATTCCTCTGTGTATATCTCTGAGATGAGGTATTATGATTACTTGCATTATTTATATTATTCGGACTGATATCCTCATCTTCATTGCCATATTCACAACGTTTCGGCCGTTGTACGCTCCGGCCTTTATGTCATATTTCTCTGTCTATTCCTCTGTGTATATCTCTGAGATGAGGTATTATGATTACTTGCATTATTTACATTATTCGGACTGATATCCTCATCTTCATTGCCATATTCACAACGTTTCGGCCGTTGTACGCTCCGGCCTTTATGTCATATTTCTCTGTCTATTCCTCTGTCTATATCTCTGAGATGAGGTATTATGATTACTTGCATTATTTACATTATTCGGACTGATATCCTCATCTTCATTGCCATATTCACAACGTTTCGGCCGTTGTACTGTCTCCGGCTCTGAGATTTATGTCATATTTCTCTCTGTCTGCCATATTCTCCGGCCTTTATGTATATATCTCTGAGATGAGGTATTATGATTACTTGCATTATTTATATTATTCGGACTGTTATCCTCATCTTCATTGCCATATTCACAACGTTTCGGCCGTTGTACGCTCCGGCCTTTTATGTCATATTTCTCTGTCTATTCCTCTGTCTATATCTCTGAGATGAGGATTATGATTACTTGCATTATTTACATTATTATTTATTTACATTATTCGGACTGTTATCCTCATCTTCATTGCCATATTCACAACGTTTCGGCCGTTGTACGCTCCGGCCTTTTATGTCATATCTGTCTATTATTCCTCTGTGTATATCTCTGAGATGAGGTATTATGATTACTTGCATTATTTATATTATTCGGACTGATATCCTCATCTTCATTGCCATATTCACAACGTTTCGGCCGTTGTACGCTCCGGCCTTTTATGTCATATTTCTCTGTCTATTCTCTGTATATCTCTGAGATGAGGTATTATGATTACTTGCATTATTTACATTATTCGGACTGTTATCCTCATCTTCATTGCCATATTCACAACGTTTCGGCCGTTGTACGCTCCGGCCTTTATGTCATATTTCTCTGTCTATTCCTCTGTGTATATCTCTGAGATGAGGTATTATGATTACTTGCATTATTTACATTATTCGGACTGTTATCCTCATCTTCATTGCCATATTCACAACGTTTCGGCCGTTGTACGCTCCGGCCTTTATGTCATATTTCTCTGTCTATTCCTCTGTCTATATCTCTGAGATGAGGTATTATGATTACTTGCATTATTTACATTATTCGGACTGATATCCTCATCCACATTGCCATATTCACAACGTTTCGGCCGTTGTACGCTCCGGCCTTTATGTCATATTTCTCTGTCTATTCCTCTGTGTATATCTCTGAGATGAGGTATTATGATTACTTCATTATTTATATTATTCGGACTGATATCCTCATCCACATTGCCATATTCACAACGTTTCGGCCGTTGTACGCTCCGCCTTTTATGTCATATTTCTCTGTCTATTCCTCTGTGTATATCTCTGAGATGAGGTATTATGATTACTTGCATTATTTACATTATTCGGACTGATATCCTCATCTTCATTGCCATATTCACAACGTTTCGGCCGTTGTACGCTCCGGCCTTTATGTCATATTTCTCTGTCTATTCCTCTGTGTATATCTCTGAGATGAGGTATTATGATTACTTGCATTATTTATATTATTCGGACTGTTATCCTCATCTTCATTGCCATATTCACAACGTTTCGGCCGTTGTACGCTCCGGCCTTTTATGTCATATTTCTCTGTCTATTCTCTGTGTATATCTCTGAGATGAGGTATTATGATTACTTGCATTATTTACATTATTCGGACTGATATCCTCATCTTCATTGCCATATTCACAACGTTTCGGCCGTTGTACGCTCCGGCCTTTATGTCATATTTCTCTGTCTATTCTCTGTGTATATCTCTGAGATGAGGTATTATGATTACTTGCATTATTTACATTATTCGGATTGTCATCATCTTCATTGCCATATTCACAACGTTTCGGCCGTTGTACGCTTCGGCCTTTATGTCATATTTCTCTGTCTATTCCTCCGTCTATATCTCTGAGATGAGATATTATGATTAATTACATTATTTATATTATTCGGAGTGTTATCCTCATCTTCATTGCCATATTCACAACGTTTCGGCCATTGTACGCTCCCGCCTTTATGTCATATTTCTCTGTCTATTCTCTGTGTATATCTCTGAGATGAGGTATTATGATTACTTGCATTATTTACATTATTCGGACTGTTATCCTCATCTTCATTGCCATATTCAACAACGCTCCGGCCTTTATGTCATATTTCTTGTCTATTCCTCTGTGTATATCTCTGAGATGAGGTATTATGATTACTTGCATTATTTACATTATTCGGACCTTTTATGTCATATTTCTCTGTCTATTCCTCTGTCTATATCTCTGTGATGGGGCATTATGATTACTTGCATTATTTACATTATTCGAACTGTTATCCTCATCTTCATTGCCATATTCACAACGTTTCGGCCGTTGTACGCTCCGGCCTTTATGTCATATTTCTCTGTCTATTCCTCTGTGTATATCTCTGAGATGAGGTATTATGATTACTTGCATTATTTACATTATTCGGACTGTTATCCTCATCTTCATTGCCATATTCACAACGTTTCGGCCGTTGTACGCTCCGGCCTTTATGTCATATTTCTCTGTCTATTCCTCTGTGTATATCTCTGAGATGAGGTATTATGATTACTTGCATTATTTATATTATTCGGACTGTTATCCTCATCTTCATTGCTATATTCACAACGTTTCGGCCGTTGTACTCTCCGGCCTTTATGTCATATTTCTCTGTCTATTCCTCTGTCTATATCTCTGAGATGAGGTATTATGATTACTTGCATTATTTATATTATTCGGACTGTTATCCTCATCTTCATTGCCATATTCACAAAGTTTCGGCCGTTGTACGCTCCGGCCTTTTATGTCATATTTTCTGTCTATTCTCTGTGTATATCTCTGAGATGAGGTATTATGATTACTTGCATTATTTATATTATTCGGACTCTTATCCTCATCTTCATTGCCATATTCACAACGTTTCGGCCGTTGTACGCTCCGGCCTTTATGTCATATTTCTCTGTCTATTCCTCTGTCTATATCTCTGAGATGAGGTATTATGATTACTTGCATTATTTACATTATTCGGACTGTTATCCTCATCTTCATTGCCATATTCACAACGTTTCGGCCGTTGTACTCTCCGGCCTTTATGTCATATTTCTCTGTCTATATCTCTGTCTATATCTCTGAGATGAGGTATTATGATTACTTGCATTATTTACATTATTCGGACTGTTATCCTCATCTTCATTGCCATATTCACAACGTTTCGGCCGTTGTACTCTCCGGCCTTTATGTCATATTTCTCTGTCTATATCTCTGAGATGAGGTATTATGATTACTTGCATTATTTACATTATTCGGACTGTTATCCTCATCTTCATTGCCATATTCACAACGTTTCGGCCGTTGTACTCTCCGGCCTTTTATGTCATATTTCTCTGTCTATTCCTCTGTCTATATCTCTGAGATGAGGTATTATGATTACTTGCATTATTTACATTATTCGGACTGATTCATCTTCATTGCCATATTCACAACGTTTCGGCCGTTGTACGCTCCGGCCTTTTATGTCATATTTCTCTGTTATTCCTCTGTGTATATCTCTGAGATGTTATCCTTGCATTATTTCATTATTCGGACTGATATCCTCATCATTGCCATATTCACAACGTTTCGGCATTATTTATATTATTCGGACTGTTATCCTCATGTTGCCATATTCACAACGTTTCGGCCGTTGTACGGCCTTTATGTCATATTTCTCTGTCTATATCTCTGTCTATATCTCTGAGATGAGGTATTATGATTACTTGCATTATTTACATTATTCGGACTGTTATCCTCATCTTCATTGCCATATTCACAACGTTTCGGCCGTTGTACTCTCCGGCATTTATGTCATATTTCTTTGTCTATATCTCTGAGATGAGGTATTATGATTAATTACATTATTTACATTATTTGGACTGTTATCCTCATCTTCATTGCCATATTCACAACATTTCGGCCGTTGAACTCTCCGGCCTTTGTGTCATATTTCTCTGAGGTGAGGTATTATGATTACTTATATTATTTACATTGTTCGGACTGTTTTCCTCATCTTCATTTTCATATTCACAACGCTTCGAACCGAACCGTTGTACGATTGTTTTTGTTTTAGTGATGTCTTTCCTCTGTTAATCTCTGAGTGAGGGCGCGTCTTGGTTCGCCATTATTTAAAATTCTGGAATGAATCCTAAATCTTTTCTTGTAATTGAATCTAAGTTTTGTGTGTTTATTCTGATTCCGCAGAATTGGATTTTGTGAAAAAGTATTTGTTGTTTATTCTTTTTTTTTCGTTTTTTCCAGTTTAATTTTTAAAGTTGATCGTTTTGTGTTCATTTTTTTAATTCTTTTTTCGTAACAGATTTAATGTTTAGTATAGAGCTTAGAAAAATTTGCACTGTGAGATAGGCAAGAAGTAAGGCATGTAGCAACATCAGCACGGCAAAGGGCACTCGTTTAAAGGCAAGGAAGGGCAAAAATATTTTAAGTCAAGTGATAGCAATTGCTGTATGAGTCGTACAATTTTTGAATCAAGCACGGACAACGCTGTGCCATGCTGCTAGTATATATATATATATATATATATATATATATATATATATATATTACTTTAATGAAGGCTGTCATGGTACTTATGCTAGTTATTTTTCATGGGAATACTTATATTCTTCTTTCTAATTATATATATATATATATATATATATATATATATACATATATATATATATATATATATATATATATATATATATATTAAAGTGCGATTGCAGCACACAAGTAAAACTATCTGAATCTGTTCATATCTACCATCTATCTGAGTCTGTTCATAGCTATCTATATATCTATCTATTTCTGTTTATATCTATGTATTTCTGTATACACACACACACACACACACACAAATATATATATATATATATATATATATATATATATATATATATATATATATATATATATATATATACAGATTGTATCAAAAATACTTGAGCAGACTTTTGCAGGGAGATATCTCACACTATAGCAAATATATGTCCGTTAAATGTGCAATCCAAGATACAATCCAAAAATAATTTTACAAACTTCGGTCTGGAAAAGCAATCTGATACAGCCGTGCAGCCTCGCGTCCATTTCTGTTCACCTTGTCGGATGTAAAAACATATCTGCCTGCTCACAATATGAATATCTTGTTATACACTATGTGTTTCATTGAGTAATTATATATATATATATATATATATATATATATATATATATATATATATATATATATAATCAGTTTCTTGATGTGAAGATGAAATCCATCATGGAAGGCGCTGTAGTTTTTTCTAACTCAAGTACTTTCGATTTTTTCAAAGGTCATCTTCAGGGTTAAATTCCAGAGGCAAACTTATTGTAACTGCGATAAAATCTGCATACTACTGTGATAGTGAATTTTAATAACACGCACGAATGTGCTCTGTAATTATTATTTTTTTAATTATGTTGGTTTGACAACCACAACATTACCAACACGTCTTACACTTTATTTGTCAGATACAATTTCTATTTCACAACATCTCAAACACATTGCTGTCCTCCTTCACTATACAGGAAAATAATTGTTAATATCACCAGTATACTACTAAATAATAAACAAAACCTTCAAATTCTTGAGGTCCTCTATATCAAAATCAACCAACCAACACTCAACAAAATTTATTAGGAATATAGCAACAACATATTGAAATGCATATAACATTTAATGGAATTTTGCATTTCTACCAATTTCCGGGCAACTCCCTTATATTGGAACGCTTGCTTTGCAAAAAAAAATCCATGGTTTAATCAGTAAATTTAAATTAGCTATTATATATATATATATATATATATATATATATATATATATATATTATGTGGCGGAACACATTCGAGTTTCTCCTTACCCATAGGACTGTGCATCCAGAGCATTTAAAGTCGGTTCACGCAAGGATATACAAGTGATAGAAATTTAGAGGATTAGAGATAATTATAATTAAGTAATTCGTCGGGTCTAGAAGAAACCTCAACAGAATGCAGAATGCACTGGACGGCCGTTTTGTTCAACATATTGGACTCCTCAGCACTGCGTATCCACTAACAAGAATTGAAACCTGTACAGTTACGTTATCAGGCAAACGTCATACCAACTGTCTCAACGGGCCTCAGTGACGAAAAAGGTAGATACAGCGCCGCTCGATCACAAATTCCGTGGTGGAACTCATCCGAGTTTCTCTTTTCCCCATAGGACTTCGCCCCCCTCGAGCCACGACCACTATCAACAAGCCGCTCTTCCTCAGTGACTTCGATTATTCTTCCACCATCAGCCAAACCTCTAATTGTATTTCACTTAAATAATTTGGACGGAAAAAATGAGTTCAAGTCGCACCTCATCCCAGTTAGTTATGGCGTTTAGCAATAATTTGTTCCTTTAGTTATTTTTTGTGTTCATCCTTTATTTATAGATATTTTTTTTGCTCCATCGAAATGGCTTGCATATTATTGAATAGTTACGCGTCTATATGTGTGTGCGAGAGAATACGTGCAAGCCAATAATGTGTATATCAATGAATAAAGCGTTGTGGGCTTTTGTGTGTTTCCGTTCAAATGTCTATATGCCTATATCTGCGAATAAAGATGATTTTTTTTTTACTTATTCCTGCCGGAGCAAAGCAATAATCCCAGTAAAACACAAAGGCTACTGAGAGTTAAATTAAAAGCTAAAAGTGAAACATTATTGTTGAAACTTGACTAATGCATGGAATAATAATACAACACAAAATGTACTTAGAACAAAATGTATTGAAACAAGAAAGTGTACACAATATTTACATATAGTCTTTTGTATATTCTTGGGAAGACCGTTCCTGGAGAATGTGTTGACTTAGTCGCAGTCGGGCAGAGTCTCTGGATTGAATCTCTTGATTCCTTCCCCTCGTCTTCCCGGTGCCAACCATATTTAAATGGTCGGTACTCCACTATGCAAATTAGGTGGATCCTACCACAACAAACAATATATATATATATATATATATATATATATATATATATATATATATATATAAAGATAAAGATGAGTTTAGTAGATGCCTATTTATTTTAATATCGCTACCTCTCTTCTTTTCTCTCTCTCTCTCTCTATATATATATATATATATATATATATATATACAGATAGATAGAGAGAGAGAGAGGGGATAGCGATATTAAAATAAATGGCCATCTACTAAACTCATCTTCATAGCAGATAGATAAACACTATGAAGACCCCTGTTTAACCCACTTAACCGACCTGTGCTTGAAACTCTGTTGAGAGGATCCTAGCTTCAGTTTCTAGACATATACTGAAGAAGGCCGGAGCGTACAACGGTCTAAACGTCGTGAATATGTCAATGAAGATTAGGACAACAGTCCGAACAATGTAAATAGTGTAAATAATTACAATACCTCATCTCAGAAATATAGACAGATATAGAAGAAGGCCGGAGCGTAGAACGGTCTAAACGTCGTGAATATGGCAACGAAGATGAGGACAACCGTCCGAACAATGTAATCGTGAAAATAATTACAATACCTCATCTCTGAAATATAGACAGATATAGAAGAAGGCCGGAGCGTACAACGGTCTAAATGTTGTGAATATGGCAACGGAGATGAGGCCAGCAGTCCGAACAATGTAAATGGTGTAAATAATTACAATATATCATCACAGAAATATAGACAGATATAGAAGAAGGCCGGTGCGTACAACGGTCTAAACGTCGTGAATATGGCAACGAAGATGAGGACAACAGTCCGAACAATGTAAATAGTGTAAATAATTACAATACCTCATGTCAGAAATATAGACAGATATAGAAGAAGGCCGGAGCGTACAACGGTCTAAACGTCGTGAATATGGCAATGAAAATGAGGACAACTGTCCGAGCAATGTAAATAGTGTAAATAATTACAATACCTCATCTCAGAAATATAGACAGATATAGAAGAAGCCCGGAGCGTACAACGATCTAAACGTCGTGAATATGGCAATGAAGATGAGGACAACAGTCCGAACAATGTAAATAGTTTAAATAATTACAATACCTCATCTCAGAAATATAGACAGTTATAGAAGAAGGCCGGAGCGTACAACGGTCTAAACGTCGTGAATATGGCAATGAAGATGAGGACAACAGTCCGAACGATGTAATCGTGAAAATAATTACAATACCTCATCTCAGAAATATAGACAGATATAGAATAAGGCCGGAGAGTACAACGGTCTAAAAATTGTGAATATTCCAACGAAGATGAGGACAAATAATGTAAATAATTACAATACGTCATCTGAAAAAATATAGATAAATAATAAAAAAAAATGTCGAAATAAAGAACTTCCACCCAAGATAATTTCTTTTACCTTGTGAAATAATCGTGAATACCATCCCCACCTCTCAAACCGATGACAGTAAAAAAGGACAATGTTGATGCCCCATAATTGTTTTAACAGTTTAGGAGACGTCATTGACACCTTAAGATCCACTTCAAAATCAACGCCTATCGATTACTCATAACTCATCAAAATAGGGTGTTTGATTGCGCGCATTAGTTATGCCTGGTGCCAACTCTCTTCCTAGGTAGCTTCGATCTTTCTTCCACCAGCAGCCACACCTCTAATTGGATTTCACTTAAATAATTTGGACGGTAAAAAAATTAGTTCAAGTCGCACCTCATCCCAGTCAGTTATGGCGTTTAGCAATAATTTGTTCCCGTAGATTTTTTTTTGTTTTTTTTTTGTATTTACCCTTCATTCATAGATATTTTTACACTACCGAATTGACTTGCATATTATTGAAAATTACGCGTCTATATGTGTGTGCGATTAAATATGTTCACGCTTATAATGTGTATAATAATGGGTTTGTGTGTGTTTATGTTCAAATATCTATATGCATATATATGCGAATAAAGATAATTTTTTTTTCAACCATTCCCACGGGAGCATCGTCCTGAGTAAGACGATAAACTACGCCCAACAGCAAAGCCTCTGATCAGGAGGTTTTGAGGAGCGTGGAATCATCTCTTATTTGCTGGTGTTCCCAGGTCCACCTGGGGTGGTAGCACCTGTTAGGGAAGACTGTCTTTTTAACTCTTGTGGAATTGACGAAACTGTACACCAGGGGAGAGAAGCAGAAGCCGACTTCACGTAGAGCCAGGAGCTGTTTTTCTTTAAAAAGGGCCAACTTTTGCACAAACTTGTGAATATATTTCAGTGTAGGTTTCTTCTTGCAAGCCAAGGTTGGCGCGAAGGTGTTAAGAGCATTATTAAACATACGCACGACAGATGAGAAATTTCCAATGGAAGCAAATTTCCGGCAACTGTCTGCTTTCATCTTGGAACAAAATGATCGCCGCAGCTTGTAAATCTCATTCAAGACCCTGGCTAACCGTTTGTCTGCTCCAACTTCTTCCTCGATAGCTCGAGGACAGATGATCCTTTGGACATCCTTGCTGACCTGGGCGATGTCTACTAGGGACATCCCCGCTGCAACGAGAGGCGACAAAACAGATTCATATCCGAGGAAATCGTCATCGAGATCCAAAACGACATTCTCAGACTTGCGAACCCAACTTCCGTGTTTGAATTTATCAATGGCAACATCCTCACGGACCTTTTCCAACTTGACGGTCCGTTTCAGATGACAGTGGCTGGGGAGGATTGTCTTTTCAACTCTTGTGGAATTGACGAAACTGTACACTGAGCATTTCTTTGGGGGGGAAGTCTTCTCATGGCTGATGCAAGCACAGAATGCTCGCATCTTACCAGCAGTCTTTTTAGGCTCGTCAATCTTTGCCCAACCAAGATGTGCAAAAGCTGACCGATAAGTTTCGTTATGATTTTTTGAGTCCCAATTTGGCCAGATCCACACGTACCGGTTAAAGAGATCGGATGTGATGGCGGTCTGTAAAAGAAAACAAAAATATCAATTAGCTTCATATATAGTAATTTATATACATATATATAAATTTATAGAAAGAGTTGAGAGCTAATACAAATTTTGGCTATTTTTTCTTTATTATCTTTACTTTTGTTGTAACCTAGGAAACGTTACTGAATAGAATAATCAGACAAAGATTGGTAATGAATGATAATACTTAGGACAAGAACAACACATATAAGATTCGACAGCGGCGCATAGAAGTAGTCAACTGCTAGAAGTGAGTCAAGTGAATTCCACAATAAATCTCCAACTGCAGACCAACATACAGTATTTTGACCAGATCCACACGTACCGGTTTAAAGAGATCGGATGTGATGGCGGTCTGTAAAAGAAAACAAAAATATCAATTAGCTTCATATATAGAAATTTATATAGCGAGACTCTTCGCAGATGCGAATTGAGTCACTGGGCATGTTTCTAAAAATAAATACGCTAAAAAATTCACTTTCATCCCTACCGTGCGCCGACGGCTTAATGGTTAGAATCTCCGACTGACACCAATTCAGTCGGGTTTCGATCCAAGCTAACCGGATGTCTAGCCACACTGATGAGATGCGAAACAGTCTGTCTATGGATGACTATATATATATATACATATATATACATACATATATATATATATATATATATATATATATATATATATATACACACATATATATATATATATATATATATATATATATATATATATATATATATATATATATATTAAAAAGGCTTAAGCACTAATATTCCACGGTCATAATTTATTCCATTGGAATCGTAAATACGATCCAATTCATCAGACCTACAAATTCAAAAAGAAAACAGAAAAAAACAACTCCGGAAATAAAAAATAATATTTAATGAGAATGTATGTATGAGAGTGTGGGACGAATGGTAGATAAATGAAAGCTATAGGGTGGGGTAACAGAAGAGAGAAGAACAGGAAGGTCTAAAGATGAAGCGGGGGATTAAAATTTAACAGAGCGAAGTTTTAAAGAGGGGAGTCATACATATATATATATATATATATATATATATATATGTTATATATAACAAAAGCGTATTAAGGCATTAAAAACAAGAAATTTTATATTGTAGGCCATGATAGATTTAAAAAAAAACACACACCAGTCGACTGGTTTCGTCCCTCTCATCAGAACTGTTAACGGGGAACTAAAATTATGAGGAAAAGAAAAACTCTGTCATGACATGACATGAATGAGTGGACAGGGAGAAAAAATATATATATGAATTTATACCAACCAAGATGCTAGAAGCGCAGTACAGCAAGTCCAAGCAAACAATCTCTTTGTTTGCAAAGAGCAGGTTGCCTGGACCTGATGTAAAGCGACCCCATCACCTTAAGATGGAATAGTGAGTGCGAACTGGCCAAAACGGAAAACCAGTTCACACTGAAATCCATCGCACAAGTGGGATTATTTATAAAGTGATCCGCAATCGAAGAACCATACGTGTTACGAATGGTATCGCCCAAAGAGAATTTTTTGTTCAGTATTATAGCAGGTACGTGTTGTTTAATTCTAACGTCCAACCACTGTGTCGTTCTACCTATGTAATCGCATCCACAACTACATTTGAAATGGTAAATAACAAAATTAATATGGTGGGTGGGGTAGAACATCTTTACACATAGATGAAAGTACGGACTTCGTTTGAAAGACAACACGAACGTTCACTGCAAAATAACACTCACGTGAACTACATGAAATACGCTTGGCGAAAGATTCACTAATCCTACCCAACCACGGTAAACGAAGATAGACCAGACATTTACCCACTGAAGCAGGTTTGATTTTGTTGAACCTGGCAGTATCATCTCGAATAACCGATTAAACAATGTTCAACGGATAACCATTGTTCACAAAGATCTCAGTTAAACAACTGATTTCATGTTTCCAGGTGTCACCCGAACAAATCATTAACGCCCTATGTGTCAGGGTCCTAATCAAATTTATCTTTTGTCGTTTAGGACAAAAGGAGTCCCATCGAGTATATAGTCCTGTAAAAGTAGACTTCCTGTACACAGAGGTAATAAACGAGGAAGGAGTTCTTTGAACAAGAACATCTAAGAAGGGCAATGAACCATTGACCTCCTTATCTACTGTAAATTTAAGGGCAGGATGAACACCATTGAGTAGGGAAAAAAATTGATCCACTTCCGATTCATGGCTGAACACACAAAAGTGTCATCCACATACCGAAAGTAAACCTTGGGTCGGGCAGAACTTAACAAAAGGCTTTCTTCATAAAAACCCACAAAAATATTTGCCAACATAGGACCCAAAGGGGAACCCATCGCTACACCATCGATCTGACGATACATGATATAGTCGAAACTGAAATCGACAAACATAGTGACAAATTTCATGAGTTCAACGAACACTTCTTCAGGTATATTCGGAGGAGTCAAATCACTACGATATAACATATCGCTGCAAATATCAATAGTCTCCGATAAAGGAACACAAGTGAAGAAGCTACAGATGTCAAAGGAACACATAAATCCATCAGTGGCATCACAATTCCGAATGAATTTGGAAAAAGAAAATGAATCTTTAATACAAAAGGAACTGTAATGCTGCAACACTGGTTGCAACATTATAGCAAGCCACTTTGCGACT
>CAHIKZ030001013.1:1297500-1317500 GCA_903632075.3 Acanthosepion pharaonis
ACTTTAAGATTTTGCAAAAGTAAAATCTTTAACAATGTGGAAATTACAATTACTAACCCTAACCCTAACCATAACCCTAACCCTACTCGGACATTTGGTCGAAAAAGTACAAGTAAAAATAGTATACAATAACTCCTGTTTTATTTTTTAAATTTTCGTAAAGAATTTTATATCCCGCCACTCGGACATTTAACGGAATGGACATTTACCCGAAAATGTAGTGGCGTACTTACATGTATATCACACTCTTTATCGTAATGTACTACATATATTTATATTTATTTACTGTATTAATTTTTAATTTTTCGTTTAATTTCTTGACACGCTTTTTAAAAAATCTATTCTGTATATATTATATTTTACTTCGAGTATTACTGTAAGATGATAAGTATTTTGAAAAAAAAACATTTTACTACAGTAAAAAAAATCTTAAGATTTTGCGATATGAAAGATCTTTCAACTTCGCTTTTAATGATCATTATCTTAAAGGGATGAACAATCTTTTATCTTGCCGTTAAATACGAATTTAAATAATTAGGTGTTAATTTTTATCCAAATACACTCGAATAATTTTTAAATATACTAATTTCAATAAACAAATATCGCAATGAGAAAACTTATAACTTTAAATTTAGATTTAGCGATTAACTCACTTGAAATTCAGTGGTAATTATTAATCCTATTCTATCGTATAATATTGCTAATTAAGATACTTAAAATATTGCTTGGTACTATTTTTACTTGTACTTTTTCGGTGAAATGTCCGTTGCCCAAATGGCGCACGGCCAAATGTCCGGCTACGAAGATTACGTACATCTGCATTCGGTGATGTGATTAACCCGGCCACGGTACAAGCAGAAGGTTCTATCTGGAAAGGATATATGTTAATAATTATAATGAAAAATGTTAGGCAATTGAATAATAATTTTTTTATAAATATGTTACACATTTTGGCCACCAGAACCCTGATTCTCAGCGTGTGCCCTTAAACCCAAAATTGGACCTAAGAAATATTTTAAACGGACCTGGAGATACTAGAAGCAGCGTGTTTTATTGGACCCTCGTGCTAGGGGGTCTCTTGGGCGACTGTCTCCATTCGATAATAATAACGTTGCCTTCTTCACACACATCCGGTGATCGCTAGTTGTTTTTGATCGGAGATAAAAAAAGACTTTCATCAAAAGGAATTTTAATCTTACTACTTTATTAAACACGTCGATGTATACAGTTTTAGTGGTTCTTCACTCCCCACCCCTACTAGGAAAACCGCTTCCCAGACACGATGAAACACGTTTACATTGTTCCACGTGTAAGACTCGAATCCCCGAAAAAACATTTTTCTATCTATCAGTCCCACTCTAGTTCAGCCAGTCAAAATCATCTTTGTTTGTTTTGTCTTGCATCTGACCTCAAAGGTCAAACTGAGGAAATCAGAGCTGAAATACTCTTCTCTAAAAAAAGTCATAGCCTGCTAAACTATTATTTAACAAGTGTGGTTATTAGTTAGGATTTGCTATTTCTACTACATTTTGCTTTTGAAAATAAAATATATTTCATATAATTCGAAAAAATATGTCACATCTGTTCTTCTGTCCGCTAACTTTCCCTGGCCTTAGCTGTCAATACATTGATGTAACTGTCAGTTAACAACTCAAAAACAAGTCACCGCGTTTAAGACATGTTTTTTTTAATGCTATTCCTCTGACATATGAAAAACAAGATATTATTCAAAATTTGGAATGTTTAAAAAGGATAAAAAAAAATTTAATAAAATAAGCAAAAAACACTTTGGCCTTTCCTCTTTATAATGAGATAAATATCTATACGATAAAAAAAATAATCAAGCTGAAGACTTTTTTTCATCATGGTATACTCATTTTCGACGAATTATTGGAGATATTTACACCAAGAGCAGTACAGTCATTAGTCAGGATTTATAGTTTCGACTATATTTTGTTTCTGTAAATAAAATACACATCCTGTTATATGGAATATCTATTTGTGATTATTTAAAATTATTTTCGACACCAAAAATGGGAGACAGATGAAAAAAGTTTCGAATCCCCGCTCTACAAGGCCTTCATCAGACAACATCAATGTAGTTATTGATGCAGATATAGAGAGAGGATGTCTGACAAAAAATGTATATACGCGTCAAATTGCTTTTTTTTTTCAGATTTACACGTTGGTATTACTAATGTCATACAGAAAGGTCGTTGAAGTTCGAAAATACAGTTGAGGATTAAAGGCTTTACCGAGGAGTGTTTCACTCTGATCCACCCACGGGGCTTACAAGGAGAGAAGATTTTTATGCTGATGGTACCGTACCCAGTGTACGCATGAACGGTTCCCGAATACCGCGGATATCAACGACGCCCTACGAAGCAAATAATGGAGATGGAAAAGTTTCACAGAAATCCAAGAAACCTATCCAAATATTGATTACTGTTTGTAATACAATTGCGTCGCGCTGTTTGTATCATTACGGGTAAATATTTGAAAACATGTGATGACAATGTCTCAAGATCATGCTGTCGTAGTCTCGAGTGCACGGGCGAATGTTCCAAAATCAGGGTGGTCCACGTCCCAGACTTTCAACAATTGTACTAAACCCGAGGTGACAATTATTTTCCCCGCGGGGCTCAAAGTACATCTTTCTTCGAGGGAGCATTTGTGATGGATTATTCTAGACTTAGCCTGAAGAGGCAAGGCCAGCAAGGCAGTAGGTGGTTGAAAAAGAACGGTTTTGAATTCAGCTTTCCTTTCTTGAAGACAGGTTGCCAGCTAAGGCTATAGAATCCAGTCTGCCATGCTATTTATCCATAGTTGGGGGATAGAAAAGAAAGATTTATTCATTTCCAAATGGTATTAGCACGTAAGTGAATGCCATGGACTCGATTGGAATTCGAACTCGACTCTCCGATTCCTTAATCCAAGCCGCAATCCATTACTCTACCGTACCTCTTCAGGCAGGAAGAGTTGCATATATACCTCTCCAAAGGTTATTGTCACGTAAGTGAATGTAATGATCTCGACTGGAATTCGAACTCGGCTCTCCTGAATCAATCAATTGCTCTATCGTGCCTACTAAGAGCTTGCATTAAAAGTAACTACTCTCTTCATATGCATTATTCAAATTAGATACAGTCGCTTATAGTTATTTAATGTATTTCTCAGGAAAGCTTCAAAGTATGTATAATCTTTTTCTTAGAACCTGTATCTGTATAGAACGAGGCGGGGAATACAAACTTGAACGTCAGTTATGAATCTGCACCGAACGGTAACGCCGAAGATGCACTAAATTTTAAATTTAGACATTTCTGCCGTCTGAAGTGTCTAAACGTACAGCTCAACCAATCTCATTCTTTTCCCGAACGCTTTGCTTTTGCATTCATCGCAGTTTTATTTAAGTATCGCACTTTGTGACCACAGAAGGTTTGCGTGGGAAAATGAGACGTTGTAAAGAATTGGACATATATTTACCGTAGAAAATGAGGAAATCAGTGCACTTTCTATAACATTTACTAAATTATATTCTCTTTTCCTTGACATATATATGATCGACTCTCTGCCACCGAAGATCATTCCGGGTGTCATGTCCTACAGCATTATTCCAATTCTCCACGGCGACGAAGTCGATACTGATCTGATATCGAAATGCTGCCCGGCTCACTTAACCCACTGCGACCCCTCAGGATATTATAGACTTTGATCATTGAAACAGCATCAGTTAAGTCGATGTACAAATAATACATTGCGTATGTTCAGTAAAAGATATTTTATTCATGTCACCTTTTCTTTCAAATGTCTAGGTAGTTATCATATTATAGTGGCACCAGAATAACTGTAGATGGATTATCACATGTCTGCTACGTGATGACAGATGGGGAGATCTTGTATAAAGAATGGACACTAAGAATTTTGAGCAAGGCAATGACAGTAACCAGTGAATTGCGTTCTTTAAAATGACTGGCAAAATATCGGCTAATTTCCAATAAATTTCAATCTTCACCTGTTTATTTATAATCTGTTAACTATGAGCTTAATCTTGTAAATAAACAATCTCTCAACTAAATGGAAGGTAACGTTTTTGTGAATATTAAACTTCAAAACATAGCTTTTACCGAATAACACATTATTAACGGTATCAAGAGAACAAAAACCGGTCTTTTAACAGGGTCTTTTATATGTCGGTTAAAAATGCCATTGAATATACCACTGATAGCCGCTACAACATCCTTCTATATAGCCATTAAAGTTGAATATTTTTGACATGAATAAAGTAAAAGCAAATGAGATGTCAGTGAGAAATGTGGGAAAATATATATATATAATATATTTCTCACTGACATCTCATTTGCTTTTACTTTATTCATGTCAAAAATGTGGGAAAATATATATATATATATATATATATATATATATATATATATATATATATATATATTTTCCCACATTTCTCACCCGCACAAGACAGACATGCTTTCGGATGTGTTGGGGCCTTACACTTATACACATACCCATACTAATATACACACTTACACACATCATACTCACTCACTCACTCCTTAATGAGCCAAATGATAACACACACCCATACTAATATACACACTTACATAGATCACGCCCACTCACACACTATAAACCAAATAGCACACCCACTTAGCAGAGACACATCGCATTTCCAGGAACCAATAAAACTGTCAAAATGACCAAGGAATTCAGAGCAGCATGGATCCATCCTGCACTTATCTTAAATAACAACTTAAAAGAGACTGTTTGACCAACACAAGGACTGAACAAATTTCATGATAAAAAATAAAAAAAATAAAAGAAAAACAAATGAAAACTACAGATAAGGTCCATTTTATCCATCAAGTCATTCATTCATTTCTGTAGATGGTTAACTCACAAGCAGATTTTATTCTCTCGTGATGATGGCCATACAGTCGCAAACTAGACGAGGAATCAAACTGAAATAATAAAAATGAAAGAATATTAATGTACAACCTAGTGTGTCTGAAGATTTTAATTTTTAATATTTATTGTTCAAATCACACACATATATATGTCAGTTTTATATATATTTATATATCAGTTATATATATATATATATATATATATATATATATATATATATATATATATATATATACCCACGCCTAGAGAAGACACCCTAATGTACAAGATTAAAAATAAATCTAGCCGCATCCCTCTAGTAACCACTTTCAATCCCACTCTGCCTCCACTATCCCAAATAATCAAACGTCGCTGGGAAATACTACATCTCAAATCAGACCTAAAAAAACTGTTTAAGGAACCCGGCCTTCTTGCATATCGTAGACCTAAGAACCTAAAAGAAATCATCGGTAGTAACCACATTTCAGGGACAAGGTAATCCGTAATAAACTAAGAACAAAAATACCAGGATTTTCCCAACCATGTAACAACAAAAGAAGTTTATGCTGCAACCATATTAAAAACACGAATTCATTCACTAGCTCAATCACTAAATCTACTTTCAAATTCTACCACGATTCTAACTGTAGAAATTAAAATTTAATTTACCTTCTAGAATGCACACTATGCCAGAAACAATATGTAGGAAAATCTAAATGGCCCTTTCACTACAGAATTAATAATTATCGTAAGCGAATTAAATCGACTCCCCATGAAAAATTAGTACCTGGAAAAACACCGCCTGGAAAAACATGATTTCAAAACCCATGCCAAATTCACTATAATTGAGAGAATAGAAAATTCCAGAGCAGATAACATTAGAAAGATTTTAGAGTCCCATGAAAATAAGTGGATACGACGTTTAAAAACACGCTTTCCACCCGGGCTAAACCATAAATGTAACAATATAGATAGTATTAATATATAACTCAACAAATCAAAACCTACCCACATTTGTCACCCACACAAGACAGACATGGTTACGGAGGTGTTGAGGCCTCACACTTATACACACACCCACACGAATATATACACACTTACACACATCATACTCACTCACTCCCTAATGAGCCAAATGATAACACACACCCACAGCAATACACACGCTTACACATATTATACTCACTCACTCCCTAAGAACCAAATAACACGCACACAAACACTAAACAGAGACACATCCCCTCACCAGGTCCAATAAAACTGTCAAACTGACCATAGAATTCAGAGCAACATGTATCTGTCCAGCTCTTATCTCAAATAACAACTTAAAAGAGACTGTTTGACCAACACATGGAATGTTAAAAGATTCATGTTAAAAAGATAAAAAAAAAAAAAAACAAATGAAAACAACAGACAAAATTTCATTTTCTCCAGCAAAAGATTCATTTCTGTAGTTTACTGCTACCAGCAAGCAGAAATATTTCTCCTCCCGATGATGGCCATTTTGGTCGAAACTAGTCGAGGAATCTAAGTGGAATAATAATAAAAGAAAAAAAAAACGAAAGAATATTAATCTACAACCCAGTGTGTCTAAAGATTTTAATTTTTTAATTATTCTATTTTTTTTTTATTATATATATATATATATATATATATATATATATATATATATATATATATATATATATATATATTTTAAATAAACGCAGAAATATGTATGAAAGGTGCAGTAGATAAACGACATGCCTGAAGTGACATAATGATTTTTCTATCATTTTTTTTAAACTTTTTCAACGAATTAGATGTTTTATGTGCCCCTCAGGATGTAGCCGATCATGGCTCTCCACAATATCCTGTACTTTGTAGTTCTTTATAAATTTTCTCTTTTTGTTCTTTCTTCCAAGTCCTGTTCGACCATCCATTTAGGCAAACATACGAAGTAAGTCATGCGGCGTTTTCATCTGTGCCTCTCTCCTGTGAGTATCAATTTTTCCAAAGCCTCTTTTCTCATTATGTGCCGAGACATTTCAGCTGTTCTTTCCTGATGTTAAGTATAAGTTTCGTTTTTATTTCCATTTTGTTCTGGATTTCGTTTAGCTCATAATTCTATTTAGGAAAATGACCAAGCATAGATCTACTCAGCATAATGCCAGATTATCTCCCTACGACTTTCCCCTTAACTTCCCGTGAAAGCTGAACGCCATAATTCTCTACATTTTAGGAAATGTAATCATTTCTATCATACTTTGAACGAAATTGTCTAGGATGTTTATGTTATGACCTACATAATTTTTGGAGTTGGTTTTGATTTTAGTGTAGGCCTCAAATTTGATTGGTTAATCTTGATAAACCCACAAGACTAATTTTAATTCTCTTTTTTCGTCTTCTCTTTATCTTTCCAAAATAAAGGATGTATTCCGCTTTGGAAATTAACCGTTCACTCAGCAGTAATTTACCATCGCCCGAGGAGACACATTTGTAGTCTTGAAACACGATTGTTATTGTGTAGCGATTTTTCTCCGATTATAAATAATTATATATATATATATATATACATATTTGTGTGTGTGTGTATGTGTCTGTGTGTGTATTTGTGTTTGTGTGTAAGGTGTGTTTCGACTGCCATAAATTCTTTCAAATATGTTTGGTTTTGTCTCGCTGTTATTTGTCTCTCGCTCTTCGGATTCAATTATTTTCTTCCCTTCTCCTTCTCATTACACATTTTCTGTTGTTTTTAATTTAAGTTAAATCTCCCGTAGAGCCCTGGAGGTTGCTTCGCTTTTAACATGTCTTGTAATATTAAGCTACACACTTTTATTTCTGTAATTAGATTTTGTACCTTCAAAAATATTTTCAAATATATATATATATATATATATATATATATATATATATATATTAGTAAGCATTTTGACTAATTTGAAACACGAAGAGAAATATTTAAAGTTGGAAATTTCGGACATGTCTGTGTTCTTTTTCAACGAGACGAGGAATAAACAAAGAAGTGGGAATCACTCTTCCGGGAAATGTTGCTGTTGGCTACAGGGCAGGAGGTGGCACAAATATTCTCTGAGAAAACCCAAACAGGGTTTATATTCCACAAATTTCATTAACAGGCCTATTCACTCTACATATTATAAGAAGCACACGTGGACCATCTTTCGTTTTAATTACATTTAGATTAATTATATATTAGTTTTGCATGATTCTCCGACGTATATTCACTAATATATACTATAGCTCTGTTTTATAGCATCGAGTACTCTATTTATAACACTTGAAATAGAAATATGTTTGTGCAAGTATATGTAGACCCTTCGAAAGACCCTTTCCCACTAGAGGGGCCGCACAAACGTAGTCTAACACGACTACTTAGTCTGACACCCGAACAGCAACTCCTGAAAAACCTTAATCTATAACTCAATCACACGTTCGACTCCGCCAATCACAATCGACATCCCTATTTTGTCTAACATCTGACCTTAAAGGTCAGATTCAGAAGGTCTGAGCCAAAATACACTGCCACTAAAAATATAATAGACTGAAATTATTATTTAACACATGGAGAGAAATCTCTGCATGATGTGAGAAGTACCCATGAGTAACGACTTTTTGCAATTCACATATTTTAGCTGGCAGGAGTTTGCTCCAATGATTTTATGCCTCCTATTGATATCATTGTCAACCCCTAATAACGACAGTAGATGTTGTCCTCATATTTCACATTCTAGTAAGTACTATCTTGAAATTATTTTATTTTCTTTGTTTCCCAAATATTATTATTATTATTATTCAGTTTACTAGTTGTTGTTTTTTTTTTCGTGTTGCTTGTTTTCACTTCGTAGAAAGGTCAGACATTTTGATTGATAAAGCATGAGTATTCAGAACGGTTTACAAAAATAACAAGGAATATGCACCCAGAGGAAACTAAATCTATCTTCTTCCGAGTTTTTTTTTCTATTTCTCAAAATGAATAAATAAATGAATATGAGTGACGCAAAATTTTAACCAAGAATCTGGCCCATAAGAGACCCAGTAAGCCCCAGAACTAACGTTGCGGTTTGAAGCTAACATTCTGCATCCAGAAAAAAAAACATAGCATGAAAAATGGCTACAAATTTAATAAAAGCTCACTATTTACATTTTTCGGACTATTGTCCTCATCCTTGTCGCCATGTTTATCACAACGTTTCGGCCAATGGTCAGCGTGAGTCCAGAACTGGGAGCGCTGTATAAGACTTCCATCGTGAGAGCGGTCTCTTAAAACGAGGGGCTCCCCACAGCACGGATTCTTCCGGGGAGATTGGCAGAGGAGGAGAAGTTTTTTTTTGTTTTTTGTTTTTTTCCCCCGTCGGCGTATATGTTGCGATTGTTTTATCTGTTCCGTTCCTGATGATTTCTCTCCTCCCTTACTTTCCCACCGTTTCGTAATATATGTTACGTGGCTGTAGTATGACAGGCTATGATTGCTTAGACAAGTTCTGACCAGCTTAGACAAGCTATGACCAGCAAAGACCTGCTTAGACAAGCTAAGACCAGCTAAAACTAGCATACTGAGTGGAAAGACTCGGGTCCCAACGTTAATAAGCAACTTTGTGTTACAACCTAGCTCAATGGTTGGGAATCAAGTAAATACCGGCCATCTCTCCTCCCTTGTGTTTCTCTCACCGTTGCGTAACTTCTTTTAACTAGCGGCTATAAATACTGACCAATTTAGAGAAGCTATGACCAGCTTTCATCAGCTGCTCGAGTGGAAACACTCAGATCCCCAGGTTAAAAACCGACCTTGTGTCACAACCTGGCTTAGAGGGGGATCAAGGTAAATTTCACTCTACCGGAAAACCAGACAAGATGAACGCAGAAACATATTTGAAAGGCGCAGTAGATGAGCAACATGACTGATGAGATATTACTATCAACAACAGCGCAAAAAGTCAACGGACAGATAGGTGAAAAATTCAAAAAATGGCGTCTGTTTAGGTAACTCCACTGTTTCGCTCAAAACCAGCATAGCATGAAAAATGGCTACAAATTTAATAAAAGCTCACTATTTACATTATTCGGACTATTGTCCTCATCTTTGTCGCCATGTTTATCCAAACGTTTCGGCCGTTGTACGCTCCGGACTTCTTCAGGTGGTTGGAATGTCGAACTGAGCCCTTTATTTCGCTCAATGGGATATACTGTTCTGGTTCCACGTGCAATGTCTAATGGATGTCAGTTATCAGTTTTCTCCTGTTAATTCCCCTCTCAATGTTCTCCATTGCCTTAACCAGGTATTGAACTCACACTCTTTGGGTCCTATCATTGGATCTAACTAACGCCTTTTTTTCACTTGAGGAGACATGGTACAGTGTTAGTTCAAATGACAGCCATTAGACATGGCACGGTGAATTATGACAGTCTACTCCAGTGAGCGAATAACGGGCTTAGTTCTTACTGGAAATAGTAAATTTAATCATTTAGCTTTCAATAAAAGCGAAAAGAAAGCTTCAAGAATTTTTTTTTTCACTTTAAAAATATAATTTTAAAACTTAGATATCGAAAATTCATTGGAGGTACCTACTGTAGAATGAATTGATCCAATAAAGGTTGTATGTTCCTGGGTGCGCAGTAAGATTCGCAATGATGGCGGGCCAAGTCACATCATGCCAACACAAACGGTCAACAAGATAGATCAAAATTAACTGGATTGTTTCCAGAATGATGTTGTATCTAAATATGACATCCACTTTATTATGACGCGTACAATAATTTACTACGTATACACTAGACCTGATTTTATTTGTATAAGTCAAAATTTACAGAAAAAAAATTGGTAAAGTTCCAAATGATATCGGAAAATATACAAGATCCATTATTATATTTTTATGATAAATATACAATCTGAATTTTAGCTTATAACGTATTTCTTATGGATATGTTCCCATTGACTTATTTGATTTAATCAATTCGATGGTTGTTCATTACATTGCTTACAAAAATGTATCATTTGTTCTTTATATATATATATATATATATGTATGTGTGTGTGTGTGTGTGTGTGTGTGTGTGTGTGTGTGTGTGTGTGTGAAAAATATATAGAAAATAGGAAGAACTCGTTAGGTAAATACTTTAATTCAATTTAATTCAAATAATTATATTGAAGTCTTCGGCTTTTGTTTTGAAACATGAGAACTCTTATGTAGCGTGTTGGAATCATATTTTTAAATAAATAATTATATATATATATATATATATATATATATATATATATATATATATATATATTGAACAATATAGATATTCAAAAATTAAAATCTTTAGACACACTCGGTTGTAGATTAATATTCTTTCGTTTTTATTATTATTTCATTAAGATTCCTCGACTCGTTTCGGCCAACATGGCCATCATCAGGAGAAATATAATTTTCTGCTTGCTGGATTCAGTGAACTACAGAAATAAATGTCTTCGTGGAGAAAATGAACTTTTGTCTCTAGTTTTCATTTGTTTTTTTTTTCTTTTTATTTTTAACATGAATGCTGGTCAGTCCTTGTGATGATCAAACTGTCCTTTTAAGTTTTTATTTGAGATAAGAGCTGGATGGATTCACGCTGCTCTAAATTCCCTTGGTTATTTTGACAGTTTTACTGGTTCCTCAAAAAGGGATTTGTCTCTGTTAAGTGTGTGTGTGTGTCATTTGGTTCATAGGGAGTGAGTGAGTATGGTGTGTGTAAGTCTGTATATTACTATGGGTGTGTGTTATTATCTGGTTCATTAGGGAATCAGTGAATATGATGTGTGTAAGTGTGTATATTTTTGTGTGTGTGTGTGTGTGTGTGTGTGTGTGTGTGTGTGTGTGTGTGTGTACGTATGAGGCCTCAACACCTCCGTAAGGATGTCTGTCTTGTGTGGGGAAGAAATGTGGAAAGGTTTTGATTTGTAGGGTTATATATTAATACTATCTATATTGTTAAATTTATGGTTTAGCCCGTCTGGATAGTGCATTTTTAAACGTTGTATCCACTTATTTTCATGGGACTCTAAAATCTTTCTAATGTTATCTGCTCTGGGCTTTTCTATTCTCCCAATTATAGTGAATTTGGCATGGGTTTTAAAATCGTGTTTTTCTAGGCGGAAATGTTATATATATATATATATTGTCCTATATGTACAACATTCTATGTCCACTTGACGCGTGTTGATACCTGGATCGTCTCCGACAGACTGTAGAATGTCTTCTTCGTGTTCAGGCATAGGATTATATCTCGACGATATACAACAGCAAAGTTTGGATGACTCGGCTGCATTCCGTCTGGAAACATTTAAAGACGAGTAACCTACATGCCATCCATTTACCCAAGTCAGCTTGGATATAGGGATGGCACAACAGGGATTAGTGGGAGGAGGAAAGGGATATTTATTTATTTGAGCTACAAAACACAGGAAGCTGTAGAGATACATGAACGTCCGTGTCTTCAAGGTAGAATGCACGTTTCAAAGAAAGTATTTCGTTAGAGATATAAATATTTTGTTGTTACAGTTTTTTGTGTATATGTTATATAACTAGTGAGCCAGTCAAAATGACTTAACTCCCTTTATAATCCACCAATGGAAGGTTAACCAATCAGAAGACGTAGAACATTCAATCCGTCGTGTATAAAGGCGGCCATTTTTGTTTACCCTACCCGAATGACCAGTGCCAACTGTCAGGCGAAGATGACAGAAGGAAGTACTACGCTCTGTTACTTTGCTGCGATATCCACTGCTAACCTGAACTATGCTTTCCTACTGTCTCCTAAATATCCACTGCTAACCTCTGGATTCTATACTCGAAGACAATCGTCAAAATGTCTAACATGTGTTACATGTTGTATTCGCACGTACCAGCCCGGATATCTCGGAAAATTTATTTTTTCGGTATATAATACGCAGAATACACTTTTATACCTAAAGTCTCTAAAAGAAATGTGTATTATACAAAATAATGACTGTGGGAATCTTTCTATATGCGCCTACTTGTGTGTGGTGGTGGGTGGCTCTTCCAGGGAGAGCGGCCGTTTTAGGCTTGGGTTATGTTTAAATAATTGCCAGTTTTGTCTCCCTGGCCAATTCAAGGGTGTGGTCTTCAAGACGGAATTACAAAGTACGAGAAAGTAATTCATGATTCAATTGGCGAAAATAAAACATCGAGGCGATGAGATGAGGAAACATAATTGTTTCTGATGAGAAAAGCGTTTGGTGAAAATTACGGACGAATTTAAGAATCATTTTACAAATATTTTTTTTTTCTTCTATTTTGGTTTTACTTTGCTATATATTCTTTCATATTTTTTTGTCTTTATTGCCCACCTTATTTTTTTTTCTTCACTAAAAGATCTGGATATCTCTTAAATTTATTTAGAAAAAAAAGTTGTATGCTTTCATTAAAACATATGCACCTTTTCATTGTTTCTTTCTTCCATTCTTGCTTTCTTTCTTCAGTTGCTATAATAATAATAATAATAATAATAATAATAATAATAATAATAATAATAAAATAATCATCATCATAATAGTAATAATAATATAAAATAATAACAATAATAATAATGATAATAATAATATAAAATAATAACAATAATACTAATGATAATAATAATAATGATAATAATAATAATAATATAAAATAATAATATAATAATATAAAATAATAACAATAATAATAATAATGATAATAATAATCATATAGAATAATAAGGAAAAAATAATAATAATAATATAAAATAATAATAATATAAAATAATAACAATAATAATAATAATTATAATAATAATCATATAAAATAATAATAATAATGATGATAATAATAATAATAATAATATAAAATAATAATATAATAATATAGAATAATAATAATAATAATAATAATAATAATAATCGTCTTCGCCATCCCTCCATCTTGAGAGACGATGGAGTAGCGCATTGCGCCACGAGCCTGGGCGGGATATATGGAGAACTAGGGCTGCCCGGACGTCTAGTTCCCCCTCTCGGCCTTGCTAGCGGAGTCCAAACGATAAACCAATTTAGTTTGGTACCAACGCGACTGCAGGAGTTGCCAGTAGGTAGCACAAAGTGCCGTCCACTCCGGGTTTAAATTCAGAGTTTTCCTTCTCCAAGACTAGTTGTCATCCAAGGCTATAGAAACCAGTCTGCTCTGCTATTTACCCATAGTTGGAGGGAGAAGAAAAGGATTCAAATATTTCCCAAGGTTATTAGCACGTAAGTGAATATAATGGATTCGACTGGAATTCGAACTCGGTTCTTCGATTCCTCAATTCGAGCCGCTATCCATTACTCCTCCGGGAAAATCTAGAAGAGGATTCATACCTTTCCCAAGGGTATTAGCACGTAAGTGAATGTAATGGATTCGACTGAATTCGAACTCGGCTCTCCGATTCCTCAATCCTAGCCGCTATCCATTACTCCTCCGGGAAAATCTAGAAGAGGATTCATACCTTTCCCAAGGGTATTAGAACGTAAGTGAATGTAATGGATTCGACTGGAATTCGAACTCGGCTCTCCGATTCCTCAATCCTAGCCGCTATCCATTACTCCTCCGGGAAAATCTAGAAGAGGATTCATACCTTTCCCAAGGGTATTAGCACGTAAGTGAATGTAATGGATTCGACTGGAATTCGAACTCGGCTCTCCGATTCCTCAATCCGAGCCGCTATCCATTACTCCTCCGGGAAAATCTAGAAGAGGATTCATACCTTTCCCAAGGGTATTAGCACGTAAGTGAATGTAATGGATTCGACTGGAATTCGAACTCGGCTCTCCGATTCCTCAATCCGAGCCGCTATCCATTACTCCTCCGGGAAAATCTAGAAGAGGATTCATACCTTTCCCAAGGGTATTAGCACGTAAGTGAATGTAATGGATTCGACTGGAATTCGAACTCGACTCTCCGATTCCTCAATCCGAGCCGCTATCCATTACTCCTCCGGGGAAAATCTAGAAGAGGATTCATACCTTTCCCAAGGGTATTAGCACGTAAGTGAATGTAATGGATTCGACTGGAATTCGAACTCGGCTCTCCGATTCCTCAATCCGAGCCGCTATCCATTACTTTCCTCCGGGAAAATCTGGAAGAAGAGGATTCAATCCGATTCCTCAATCCAGCCGCTATCCATTACTCCTCCCTAGAAGAGGATTCATACCTTTCCCAAGGGATTCCTCAATCCGAGCCGCTATCCATTACCTCCGGGAAAAATCTAGAAGAGGATCTATTAGTATTAGCACGTAAGTGAATGTAATGGATTCGACTGGAATTCGAACTCGACTCTCCGATTCCTCAATCCGAGCCGCTATCCATTACTCCCCCGGGAAAATCTAGAAGAGGATTCATACCTTTCCCAAGGGTATTAGCACGTAAGTGAATGTAATGGATTCGACTGGAATTCGAACTCGGCTCTCCGATTCCTCAATCCAAGCCGCTATCCATTACTCCTCCGGGAAAATCTAGAAGAGGATTCATACCTTTCCCAAGGGTATTAGCACGTAAGTGAATGTAATGGATTCGACTGGAATTCGAACTCGGCTCTCCGATTCCTCAATCCGAGCCGCTATCCATTACTCCTCCCGGGAAAATCTAGAAGAGGATTCATACCTTTCCCAAGGGTATTAGCACGTAAGTGAATGTAATGGATTCGACTGGAATTCGAACTCGGCTCTCCGATTCCTCAATCCAAGCCGCTATCCATTACTCCTCCGGGAAAATCTAGAAGAGGATTCATACCTTTCCCAAGGGTATTAGCACGTAAGTGAATGTAATGGATTCGACTGGAATTCGAACTCGGCTCTCCGATTCCTCAATCCGAGCCGCTATCCATTACTCCTCCGGGAAAATCTAGAAGAGGATTCATACCTTTCCCAAGGGTATTAGCACGTAAGTGAATGTAATGGATTCGACAGAATTCGAACTCGGCTCTCCGATTCCTCAATCCGAGCCGCTATCCATTACTCCCCCGGGAAAATCTAGAAGAGGATTCATACCTTTCCCAAGGGTATTAGCACGTAAGTGAATGTAATGGATTCGACTGGAATTCGAACTCGGCTCTCCGATTCCTCAATCCGAGCCGCTATCCATTACTCCTCCGGGAAAATCTAGAAGAGGATTCATACCTTTCCCAAGGGTATTAGCACGTAAGTGAATGTAATGGATTCGACTGGAATTCGAACTCGGCTCTCCGATTCCTCAATCCGAGCCGCTATCCATTACTCCTCCGGGAAAATCTAGAAGAGGATTCATACCTTTCCCAAGGGTATTAGCACGTAAGTGAATGTAATGGATTCGACTGAATTCGAACTCGGCTCTCCGATTCCTCAATCCGAGCCGCTATCCATTACTCCTCCGGGAAAATCTAGAAGAGGATTCATACCTTTCCCAAGGGTATTAGCACGTAAGTGAATGTAATGGATTCGACTGGAATTCGAACTCGGCTCTCCGATTCCTCAATCCGAGCCGCTATCCATTACTCCCCGGGAAAATCTAGAAGAGGATTCATACCTTTCCCAAGGGTATTAGCAAGTAAGTGAATGTAATGGATTCGACTGGAATTCGAACTCGGCTCTCCGATTCCTCAATCCGAGCCGCTATCCATTACTCCTCCGGGAAAATCTAGAAGAGGATTCATACCTTTCCCAAGGGTATTAGCACGTAAGTGAATGTAATGGATTCGACTGGAATTCGAACTCGGCTCTCCGATTCCTCAATCCGAGCCGCTATCCATTACTCCTCCGGGAAAATCTAGAAGAGGATTCATACCTTTCCCAAGGGTATTAGCACGTAAGTGAATGTAATGGATTCGACTGGAATTCGAACTCGGCTCTCCGATTCCTCAATCCGAGCCGCTATCCATTATTCCCCTGTGAAAAACTAGAAGAGGATTCATACCTTTCCCAAGGGTATTAGCACGTAAGTGAATGTAATGGATTCGACTGGAATTCGAACTCGGCTCTCCGATTCCTCAAACCGAGCCGCTATCCATTACTCCTCCGGGAAAATCTAGAAGAGGATTCATACCTTTCCCAAGGGTATTAGCACGTAAGTGAATGTAATGGATTCGACTGGAATTCGAACTCGGCTCTCCGATTCCTCAATCCGAGCCGCTATCCATTACTCCTCCGGGAAAATCTAGAAGAGGATTCATACCTTTCCCAAGGGTATTAGCACGTAAGTGAATGTAATGGATTCGACTGGAATTCGAACTCGGCTCTCCGATTCCTCAATCCGAGCTGCTATCCATTACTCCTCCGGGAAAATCTAGAAGAGGATTCATACCTTTCCCAAGGGTATTAGCACGTAAGTGAATGTAATGGATTCGACTGGAATTCGAACTCGGCTCTCCGATTCCTCAATCCGAGCCGCTATCCATTACTCCTCCGGGAAAATCTAGAAGAGGATTCATACCTTTCCCAAGGGTATTAGCACGTAAGTGAATGTAATGGATTCGACTGGAATTCGAACTCGGCTCTCCGATTCCTCAATCCGAGCCGCTATCCATTACTCCTCCGGGAAAATCTAGAATAGGATTCATACCTTTCCCAAGGGTATTAGCACGTAAGTGAATGTAATGGATTCGACTGGAATTCGAACTCGGCTCTCCGATTCCTCAATCCGAGCCGCTATCCATTACTCCCCGGGAAAATCTAGAAGAGGATTCATACCTTTCCCAAGGGTATTAGCACGTAAGTGAATGTAATGGATTCGACTGGAATTCGAACTCGGCTCTCCGATTCCTCAATCCGAGCCGCTATCCATTACTCCCTCCGGGAAAATCTAGAATAGGATTCATACCTTTCCCAAGGGTATTAGCACGTAAGTGAATGTAATGGATTCGACTGGAATTCGAACTCGGCTCTCCGATTCCTCAATCCGAGCCGCTATCCATTACTCCTCCGGGAAAATCTAGAAGAGGATTCATACCTTTCCCAAGGGTAAGGAATTAGCGGCTCTCCGATTCGTCAAAGCTATCCATTACTCCTCCGGGAATGTAATGGATTCGACTGGAATTCGAACTCGGCTCTCCGATTCCTCAATCCGAGCCGCTATCCATTACTCCCCCCGGGAAAATCTAGAAGAGGATTCATACCTTTCCCAAGGGTATTAGCACGTAAGTGAATGTAATGGATTCGACTGGAATTCGAACTCGGCTCTCCGATTCCTCAATCGAGCCGCTATCCATTACTCCTCCGGGAAAAATCTAGAAGAGGATTCATACCTTTCCCAAGGGTATTAGCACGTAAGTGAACGTAAGCTCTGATTGAATGTCGGGAAAATCTGGATTCGACGGAATGTAATTTCGAACAATCCGAGCCGCTATCCATTACTCCTCCGGGGAAAATCTAGAAGAGGATTCATACCTTTCCCAAGGGTATTAGCACGTAAAGGAATGTAATGGATTCGACTGGAATTCGAAGCTCCGATTCCTCAATCCGAGCCGCTATCCATTACTCCTCCGGGAAAATCTAGAAGAGGATTCATACCTTTCCCAAGGGTATTAGCACGTAAGTGAATGTAATGGATTCGACTGGAATTCGAACTCGGCTCTCCGATTCCTCAATCCGAGCCGCTATCCATTACTCCTCCGGGAAAATCTAGAAGAGGATTCATACCTTTCCCAAGGGTATTAGCACGTAAGTGAATGTAATGGATTCGACTGGAATTCGAACTCGGCTCTCCGATTCCTCAATCCGAGCCGCTATCCATTACTCCTCCGGGAAAATCTAGAATAGGATTCATACCTTTCCCAAGGGTATTAGCACGTAAGTGAATGTAATGGATTCGACTGAATTCGAACTCGGCTCTCCGATTCCTCAATCCGAGCCGCTATCCATTACTCCTCCGGGAAAATCTAGAAGAGGATTCATACCTTTCCCAAGGGTATTAGCACGTAAGTGAATGTAATGGATTCGACTGGAATTCGAACTCGGCTCTCCGATTCCTCAATCCGAGCCGCTATCCATTACTCCCCGGGAAAATCTAGAATAAGGATTCATACCTTTCCCAAAGGGTATTAGCACGTAAAATCTAGAATGTAATGGATTCGACTGGAATTCGAACTCGGCTCTCCGATTCCTCAATCCGAGCCGCTATCCATTACTCCTCCGGGAAAATCTAGAAGAGGATTCATACCTTTCCCAAGGGTATTAGCACGTAAGTGAATGTAATGGATTCGACTGGAATTCGAACTCGGCTCTCCGATTCCTCAATCCGAGCCGCTATCCATTACTCCTCCGGGAAAATCTAGAAGAGGATTCATACCTTTCCCAAGGGTATTAGCACGTAAGTGAATGTAATGGATTCGAGTGGAATTCGAACTCGGCTCTCCGATTCCTCAATCCAACCCGCTATCCATTACTCCTCCGGGAAAATCTAGAAGAGGATTCATACCTTTCCCAAAGGGTATTAGCACGTAAGTGAATGTAATGGATTCGACTGGATTCGAACTCGGCTCTCGATTCCTCAATCCGAGCCGCTATCCAACTCCTCCGGGAAAAAATCGGATTCATACCTTTCCCAAGGGTATTAGCACGTAAGTGAATGTAATGGATTCGAGTGGAATTCGAACTCGGCTCTCCGATTCCTCACTCCAACCTGCTATCCATTACTCCTCCGGGAAAATCTAGAAGAGGATTCATACCTTTCCCAAGGGTATTAGCACGTAAGTGAATGTAATGGATTCGACTGGAATTCGAACTCGGCTTTCCGATTCCTCAATCCGAGCCGCTATCCATTACTCCTCCGGGAAAATCTAGAAGAGGATTCATACCTTTCCCAAGGGTATTAGCACGTAAGTGAATGTAATGGATTCGACTGGAATTCGAACTCGGCTCTCCGATTCCTCAATCCGAGCCGCTATCCATCCTCCGGGAAAATCTAGAAGAGGATTCTCCTTTCCCAAGGGAAAATCTAGAATCGAACTCGGGATTTCATCCGAGCCGCTATCCATTTCCGGGAAAAAGGGTAGAAGAGGATTCATACCTTAAGGGAATTAGCACGTGAATGTAATGGATTCGACTGGAATTCGAACTCGGCTCTCCGATTCCTCAATCTGAGCCGCTATCCATTACTCCT
>CAHIKZ030001013.1:1322500-1400000 GCA_903632075.3 Acanthosepion pharaonis
AAATCTAATGAGAATCTATTTAAAGATCCTTGCCTAATTTTACATGACCGTTAGGGCAGGATTTCTTTGGAAGCATGGTATTGCACCCAATTTGCAACTTGGGGTTAGAGTTGATAGATAATGACATTCCGTCCTGGGTACGATGATAAACCACATCAGCGACCAGGGTATGACGCTAAACTACATCAGTGTCCGGGGCATGACGATAAACTACATCAGCGTTCTGGGTAAGGCGATATAGTACATCATCGTAAGGGGTATGACGATAAACTTCATCAGCTTTCTGGGTAAGGCGATAAACATCAGCGTCCTGGGTCAGGCGATAAACATCAACGTCCTGGGTATGACGATAAACAACATCCGCGTTCTGGGTATGACGATAAACTACATCCGCGTCCTGGGTATGACGATTAACTACATCAGCGTTCTAGGTAATGCGATAAACCACATCATCTCCCTGGGTAAGACGATAAACTACATTAGCCTCCTGGGTAAGGCGATAAAATGCACCCGCTTCCTGAGTAAGACCATAAACTACAGCCCAAAGCAAGGCATCTGATATGGAGGTTTTGAGGAGCGTTTAACCAAAACTTAATTACTAGTGTTCCCAGGTCCATCCTGACCCGGTGTAGTAGCACCTGTTAGGGTCCAAGCTATGGGCAAATAGTTAACGCCTAAACAGTGTTCAAAACGTTGAAAAATAGTTTTTAATACCAGCAATATATTTTTGTAAAAATTATTACCAGTAATGCGTTAAGACTAGCAATACGTTTTTGGAAAAATATTACCAATATTACAATTTTGAAACAATAAATATTACGAAGAATACGTTTGGGAAAATATTGCCATAAATACTTTTTGGAAAAAAATTATCAGTAATAAAATTTTTTTCAGCATTAAATGACCCATTGAAGTTGATATGCCCTAAAACAAAACAAAATAAACCAAACCAAACCTTAATATCACAAAACGTTTTTTACCCTATCATTATTGTTTTTGAGGAATCAAGTTTAAAGATTAAGTTTAGCTTCAAAACTGGAGCGTTAAAATTTCATTCCGGTGATCAGTGAAAGGTTTAGAGCACAGCCGTATGAAATTTATAATGGAAATATATGCAATTAGTTGGTTTGAAATGAAAATGGATAATAAATTCCATAACCCATAACGGTAAGTTCTTAACATAATCCAGGGAATAATGCAATAGTCAACCGAAATGCAGAATGTTTCGTTAAAAGATTTACAGCACAATGCTCTCGTATTTCTTTCAGTAAACATTATCTTCTTAATGTTAAAGACAGACGAAGAAGGAAGAAGGTTATTAAAAAAAAATTGTAAGTAAATATTTATTCATACTTAATTAGTCATATCAATTTACCAGACTAATTTTTAAATTTCACTCAAATTACATCACAAAAATATAACTATTTTCCAATAATATTTTTTTTTTCTTCAGAAGTCTTGGGTCACCATAGAAGTGATTAAAAATTGACATTCATGAACTCTGAAATGACAAACTTGTCAAATTTGATTAACGTCTCACAAAATGAAGTTTGTGAATCAGTACTTCCAGACGGTTTTTCAAATAATGAACTGAAATAGGTTCTAATGATTGGAATGCCGTTGGAGTTGGCGAATATTCCTGGACATTCACAAGAAGGAGCAGTTAGAGACGAGAAGTAAAGTACAAGCACACTATTAATAAATCTTTGTGTCATAAAATAAAACTCTCATTTAGGTCAAAGAGAAATTATACTGGAGAATTTAGCTATATTATGATACTAGCAGCCATACCCATGTGGTCGATCAGAAAAGGCCTTCAGTTAGAATGGAGCAAAAACAGCATCGTGTTTAAATGTAACAGAGTCTATCTTCTTCAATTACTTTAAATACTTTGATTAAAAAACATTTTGGATTAATGCAGTTACTGATATAACAGAAGTAATCTGTATTTATTCTATCGAAATAAGCCGAGGATATGAAAGGGTAAAACAGGCAACATGAAGACTCATTTTAGACCACAATTATTTTGAAGTTTTTGAAATTCAATTTGTCAGTGTGCTACCAGGGTTGCAAAAGGGGATATATATATATAAATCAATTGTTAATTTTGATGAAATATCAACAAAGAATAAGAAAGCAACCTGTAAATTTGCGCAAATTTCTACGATATGCGTGGACACAATTATAAAGGTAATTGGTTGTTAAACAATCAACTTATTGTTGGCAAAAATTGAGTGAACTTTGTATTAGATTGCTTGAAAATTGAGGGAGTTTTTAGTTTAAAATTTGTGTTGAAATCTATGTTTCGTTTTTCGCGGTTTTTCGCTAAACGCAGTGGCGTAGAAATAAAAAATGACGTATCGTTGAGCTCGTCATGATGTAAGTAACCGACATACCTAGTTTGAACGAAATCAGAGGAAAAACGTTGAATTCATCGAATTTTGATGGCTTCAGCGATTATTGATTTTTCTTTTTAAATTATCGATTTTTTAAACTTACATTGTACATTGTATGTGTCAAGTCTGATCAAAATTGGTTGGATGGATCTCGAGTGAAAAAATATTAAGAAGACAGACAGGCAGCCTCTGTTTTATATATATATATATATATATATATATATATATATATATAATATATATATAATAAAGGCTTAAACACTAATATGTCAACACAAAATATATCCTTTCCGGTCACATCTTTAATGTATTAGACATCCGACAACATTCATATTTCTCCCACTTAAACCGTCTTCAACTCACCTCTCTAAAACTCCTCTCTGATAAGTTTTAATCTCCCACCTTCTCTCGTCTGTTACCCCTCTCTTTAACTCTAACATTCGTCCCACACTCTCATACTTACACTCTCTCTAAATTCTATTTTTATTTCCGGGGTTGTTTTTTCTGTTTTCTTTTTGAATTTGTAGGACTGATGAATTGGATCGTATTTACGATTCCAATGGAATAAATCATGACCATGGAATATTAGTGTTTAAGCCTTTTTATTATATCCTTGCTCTGTCCTGGACATTGAGTTCTACCTGGATTCTATCCTCTTGGAATTTTTTATTCAAAAAATATACATGTATGTGTATGCACCTATGTATATATATTTATATATTTTGCATATGTATGTGTATATTTACCACTAATATTATCAATATCTATCTATCTATATATATATAATAGTGTTACTGTGGTGTGTAACTCAACAATTCAACTGGTGATAGCAGGTAGGCACAAAGAAAACCGGTGTCGCACGTCCAACCTTCTCACGAGCCGAAAGCCTTCTGTTTTAAACAGCAGAAACGAGCCTGCTTTATACAGCTGCGGACCGACCACGATTTGCATGCGAATCACGAGGCAACGAGATTTAACGTTAACTGACCGAGACCACTCGGCATAAAACGCGGGCGCCGCCATTTTGGTTTTCTTTTTTACAGTTGGAAGGACCAGTGTTTACATACTGCGCAGATTCGAACGCGTTTCCGAGGTAGGCCATTTTCACAATTTTCCCCACAGTTACACAGTAAGACATTTTAGCGCGATTTTCAATAAACAATGCAAATTTAAAACATGTTGTCTTATAATTTGTGCGGAGCAGTATAATGGTGTTATATACGTTTTTATCTTTTTTTTTCTGTTATATCATATCTTTTTCTTTTGATAGACTTTTTCGTAATCTTTTATATTTTTATACATTTTTTACTTATCGAATAGAGTAAGAAGATTGCATATTTTGTTTGTGGTGATTCATAATTAGATGTCTACTTTGAATATATTTTTATTCAATACATCTAATACAAAAATATCAACTTTATTTCGACTATTCTTGAAATAGCAACATTTTGAAGCCAATTTATAAGCAAAAACCTACTGAAATTAGGTATTTCTGTAGATTTTTGTATAAGACGATTTTTAAAACTATGTGCGCAAAAGTTGGTAAAAGGTCTGAATCTAATCTTGTGTCCATTACCTCAACCAGCGAGTGCAATGTTATTTTTCCAAAAAGGTGAAAAATCGACTTACACCAATGACCAGAGGTGTGATTAAATTTTTTGAGAACTATTTAAAAATCCGTGTCTAACAGTATATGGTCAGTATAGGGGAGTCAGTGTGCCATATAGCCAGATTCAAAATCAGAATCTTGAAGATATTATTACATCATTTGGAAATATATTTTAAAATCCGTGTCTAAATGTACATGACCAGTATAGAGGAGTCAGTGTGCCATGAAGCCATATTCAGAATCAGAATATTGAAGATGTGATTAAATACTATGATAATATATTTCAAATTTTTTCGCGGTTATTACATGACAATTATATAGTGGTCAATGTGCCATAAAACCACATTCAGAATCTGAACTTGGATATATGATTAAAAAAACATAAAATTTACTTATTAGTCACATCATGACCAATATTGAATACTCCTGCCATATCTAGTCTGGTACTCCTGCTGTTCATATCGAGCTCCTTGAAAAAATCCAAAGACGAATCTGTAATGTAATCGATCCTGATCTGGCATCTCGATTGCGTTCACTTTCTTACCGACGTCACCTGACTTCCTTCTGTCTTTTCTACAAATATTTTCATGGCAACTGTTGTGAAAAGCTTCTTCCCTGATGCTCTGACTGGAATACCTTAATTTAATAAATATGTCTGCTGCTAAGAAACTTGTCTGCTTCGTGCTGGAATTTTTTTTTTCTCATCAGAATCCAACTTATTCTATGTCTTTGCAATTGTCAAATGTACATTTTAGAATACCAAACATAATCTCTTTTGACCATTTCATTTTATAAACAATGCTCGAATTCTGACAGCAGTTTGAATTACAGTTTGACTATTCTAAAACACTTAATGTTATAGTCATTTTATTCTTTCGGTCTATGTTCGAAATCTTATAACGATAGATTGAGTTATATTTTCTCTAATTTAAAACGACCACATGAGAAAAATACACTGGCATGCAAATCCTTTGGGTCACATTAGTAAATGAAATTCTCTTTATTTATTTAATCATTTATCTGGTTATTCTGTAGTGCCACGAGAAACAGTAATACTGAGTCAAATTGTGAATTTGGATTCAAATGTAGATTAAATATGGATCCAGATCTGACAGAAAATGATAAGATAAAGAAAACGTAAAATATATTCAGTCATTCAAGGATGTTATTTTATAGATTGGTTTAATGAGAGTTCAGAGAAATTTAGCATACTTCAATAGAACAATACATTTATTGCCACGAGTTCGTCTCCATCTTTGAGGAGACCGTCCAACCTTCGTTGACATAATGGAGGACAGATATTCCGTAGCAGTTCGGTAGTTTTTTCTTTGTTTCCCGTCTCGTAATACTCTGCCTCGCTTTTGAAACCCGTCGTTGGCCATCCCAGTACGCGAGAAACAGTAATACTGATTCAAATTGTGAATTTGGATTCAAATGTAGGTCAAACATGGGTCAGAATCCAAGAGAGAATAAGATAAAGAAAAAGTAAAGTATATCCAGTCTTTCGATGATGTTGTTTTATAGATGAGTGTAATGGGAGTTCGAATAAATTCGTTGGAAAGTACCAGAATTGTCCCTGGATTTCTAACATCGAATAAATGTTGAGTGTTTACAGATAAATATTACTATTATGCCCTGGAAATATTGTGGTCGATTCTCATTGCTTTCCCAAATAAATCAAGCTTACTGTGTAGTTCCTCCATCTGCATTTGTATTGCTCTCTCGCTCTCTCTCTCCTATCTATCTATCTATCTATCTATCTATCTATATATATATATATATATATATATATATATATATATATATATATATGTGTGTGTTTGTCCAACATTTGCTGATTTAAAAGGACCGCAGATATCACGTAGCATTTTGGTACCCTTTTCTTTGTTCCTGTCTTGTCGTAGACTACCTCACTTTTAGCCATCCTCGTACGCAAAAAACCGTAATACTGAGCAATATTGTATGTTTGGATTCTGTTGGGGCGCACCCACCTTCTGACTGATAATGGACTTATCCCTCTACGATATAAGTCAGTGCTAGAGAGAGAGGTTGCTGTGCGAATGATCAGGTTCAGCGACAGCAGTCGAGATCAGGTTACTATTACATACCGTTGGACTGTAGACTTTTGCTATTGTTACTTACTAACCGGCGTTCCTTATTACTAATCACTTTGTTGTTAATTACCTCTTACAAATATACCAGTATTTATCCCTACAGTTGTGTTTGTCTTTATTCGAATACACCCACGCGGGACACTCCCAACATCTCAACAGATTCAAATGTAGACCAAACATGGGTCAGAATCCGACAGAAATAGATAAGATATTAGACAAACTATATAGTCTTTCTCGTGTTATTTTATACATGAGTGTAATGAGATTTCGGATAAATTTCGGATAAATTTGTTGGAAAGTACCAGAATTGTCCGTGGATTTCTAACATCGAATTAATATTGAGTGTTTACAGATAAATATTAATATTATGCCCTGGAAATATTGTGGTCGATTCTCATTGCTTTCCCAAATATATCAAGGTTGCTGAGTAGTTTGAACATAGGTGAACCTCCTTCTGCATTTGTTTGGTTTGGTTTATTTTGTTTTACGGCATATCAACACCTCAATGGGTTATTTAATGCCAACAACATTTTTTATTGCTGATAATATTTTGTTTTGTCAAAAATCTGTTTCTGGTAATATTTTTCCTTCAAAATTGTATTGCTGGTAATAGTTTTTTTCAAAAAAAGTATTGCTGGTAATAGTTAACTATTTTCCCGTAGCTGGGACCCTAACAGGTGCTACCACCCCGGGTTAGGGGGAACCTGGGAACACCAGCAATTAAGAGGTGGTTTCACGCTCCTCAAAACCTCCTGATCAGAGGTCTTGCTGCGGGATGTAGTTTAACGTCTTACCCAGGACAATCTGAATTTGTTTTGATCTTTTCGATAACATTCTGAGCATAAATATCGCGTTAGATTTCCTCCCTGATACACTGCCATTATTATTTAACTGACCTTTTCTATATCTTTGTAATTGTCAAATGTACATTTTAGAATACCAAACATAATCTATTTTGACCATTTCATTTTATAAGCAATGCTCGAATTCTGACAGCAGTTTGTGTTACAGTTTGACAATTCTGAAACACTTAAAGTTATAAACAAGCTGGCAACACTATTGTTTCAAAAACTTATAGCTGGCAATATTATTGTTTCAAAAACGTACAGTTGGCAACATTATTGTTTCAAAAACGTACAGTTGGCTACATTATTGTTTCAAAAACGCACAGCTGGCAACATTATGGTTCCAAAAACGTATAGCTGGCAACATTATTGTTTCAAAAATATACAGCTGGCAACATTATGGTTTCAAAAACGTACAGCTGGCAACATTATTGTTTCAAAAACGTACAGCTGGCAACATTATTTTTTACAAAGAACGTATAGCTGGCAACATTATGGTTTCAAAAACTTATAGCTGGCAACATTATGGTTTCAAAAACTTATAGCTGGCAACATTATTTTTTACAAAAAACTTATAGCAGGCAACATTATTTTTTACACAAAAACTTATAGCTGGCAACATTATTGTTTCAAAAACGTATAGCTGGCAACATTAATTTTTTACAAAAAACTTATAGCTGGCAACATTATTGCTTCAAAAAGTATAGCTGGCAACATTATGGTTTCAAAAAAGTATAGCTGGCAATATTATTGTTTCAAAAACGTATAGCTGGCAACATTATTTTTCCGAAAACATTATCTGAGGCCTTGCTGTTGGGTGTAGTTTATCGCCGTACCCAGGACGCGGATGTAGTTTATCGCCATACCCAGGACCCGGATGTAGTTTATCGTTTAGGTTGACTATATCGAATCAATTAGTACGTCTAAAAAAATACCATCAGAACCCATTTGCACATTTATAAATCTACCATTCCTTTGTGAATTGAATAGTGTTGCCATATCTGTCCTGGCACTCCTGATTCACATCTCCAGATATTTGAGATAAATAAAATAAAGAATCTGCAATATAATCGATCATGACCAGGCATCTCGACTTCGTGACGTATCTTCCCTCTGTCGTTTCTATAAATATTTTCATGGCTACTGCTCTGACGAAGTTATTTCCCCTGCTGTTCCGATTACATGCATTTGCGCATGCTACTAGACTGGCAAATAGGTCTCCTCGTTTTACAGATATACTAGTTAGATACAACTACCAGTTCTACTCTAAAAGTTACTTTTCTAGAACTTTCCACCTGTGGAAGTCCTTTTCGATTTCTTGCTTCTGATAAGTACAATATTCAAAAATTTAATTGCACCGTCAATCACCATCTTCTTTTTTCTTGATTCCATTTCTTTTTTCTTTTCCTTTTTCAGCATTTCACCTCAAGTAAGGTGGGAATGCCACTAGCCTGCAAGGAGTTACAGAACTTAGAGAACAAGCGTAAAGAGGCGTGCCTTAGGTGAGGATAAAGTGAAGGACGGGGAACAAGATCAAGGTATCAGAAGATGTCAATGGACATTACACTTGTATATTTGAAGATTATAGTTATCAGGGAAGCAAGTAAGAGGAAGCGAGTTCCACAGACGGGAAGTGCGAGAGAAGTTGTTTGAGTAGAAGAGACGGTTACAGTTAAACGTTTCGACAGTGAAATGGTGGGACCGAGATGCTAAACAGGTAACGAGCTTAAATTGATGCAGGCTGGGAACTAGCGAAAGCAAACCGTCAGTTATCGTGAAAATATAGAAGAGACCGTGTGAAGACACGGCACATCTGTGAGAAAGCGACTGTAGACTAGATGCCAGATCAGGACTTATCACATTGCATATCCGTCTCTGGATTTTGTCAAGGACCTCGAGACTTAGAGTGGGAGCACCGGAACATATATGAGAGTATTTACGTTCATCTTTTGTCATTTTCCTCAATCCTTTCGATTCTCTCTCAATTTCAATACTTGTACCTCCTGCGTGTTAGTAAGCATATCGTCTTACATGCGGCAAAATGATTAAAGTAAAAAATGGAAGTCGATATGCCATAAGCCATGTTTTGAAATGGAATTTGTTTATTTATGTCTATATTTCTGAGATGTTGTCCTCGTCTTCGTTGCCATATTCACGACGTTTAGACCGTTGTACGCTACGGCCTTCTTCTATATCTGTCTATATTTCTGAGATGAGGTATTGTATTTATTTACACTATTTACATTTTTAGGACGGTGTCCTCATCTTCGTTGCCATAATTAGACGGTTTAGACCGTTGTACGCTCCGGCCTTCTTCTATATCTGTCTATATTTCTGAGATGAGGTATTGTAATTATTTACACTATTTACATTGTTCGGACTGTTGTCCTCATCTTCGTTGCTATATTCACGACGTTTAGACCGTTGTACGCTCCAGCCTTCTTCTATATCTGTCTATATTTCTGAGATGAGATATTGTAATTATTTACACTATTTACATTGTTCGGACTGATGTCCCCATCTTCGTTGTCATATTCACGACGTTTAGACCGTTGTACGCTCCGGCCTTCTTCTATATATGTCTATATTTCTGAGATGAGGTATTGTAATTATTTACACTATTTACATTGTTCGGACTGATGTCCACATCTTCGTTGTCATATTCACGACATTTAGACCGTTGTACGCTCCGGCCTTCTTCTATATCTGTCTATATTTCTGAGATGAGGTATTAATTATTTACACTATTTACATTGTTCGGACTGTTGTCCTCATCTTCATTGCCATATTCCCGACAGTTAGACCGTTGTACGCTTCGGCCTTCTTCTATATCTGTCTATATTTCTGAGATGAGGTATTGTAATTATTTACACTATTTACATTGTTCGGACTGTTGTCCTCATATTCGTTGCCATATTCTCGACGTTTAGACCGTTTTACGCTCCGGCCTTCTTCTATATCTGTCTATATTTCTGACATGAGGTATTAATTATTTACACTATTTACATTGTTCGGACTGTTGTCCTCATCTTCATTCTCATATTCACGACATTTAGACCGTGGTACGCCCCGGCCTTCTATTTATGTCTATATTTCTGAGATGAGGTATTGTAATTATTTACACTATTTACATTGTTCAGACTGTTTTCCTCCTCTTCGTTGTCATATTCACGACAATTGGACCGTTGTACGCTCCGGCCTTATTCTATTTATGTCTATATTTCTGAGATGAGGTACTGTAAATTATTTACTCTATTTACATTGTTCGGACTGTTGTCCTCATCTTCGTTGCCATATTCACGACACTTAGACCGTTGTACGCTCCGGCCTTCTTCTATATCAGTCTATATTTCTGTGATGAGGTATTGTAATTATTTACACTATTTACATCGTTCGGGCTGTTGTCCTCATCTTCGTTGCCATATTCACGACGTTTAGACCGTTGTACGCTCCGGCCTTCTTCTATATCTGTCTATATTTCTGAGATGAGGTATTGTAATTATTTACACTATTTACATTGTTCGGACTGTTGTCCTCATCTTTGTTGCCATATTCACGACGTTTAGACCGTTGTACGCTCCGGCCTTCTTCTATATTTGTCTATATTTCTGAGATGAGGTATTGTAATTGTTTACACTATTTACATTGTTCGGACTGTTGTCCTCATCTTCGTTGCCATATTCACGACGTTTAGACCGTTGTACACTCCGGCCTTCTTCTATATCTGTCAATATTTCTGAGATGAAGTATTGTAATTATTTACACTATTTACATTGTTCGGGCTGTTGTCCTCATCTTCGTTGTCATATTCACGACGTTTAGACCGTTGTACGCTCCAACCTTCTTCTATATCTATCTATATTTCTGAGATGAGGTATTGTAATTATTTACACTATTTACATTGTTCGGACTGATGTCCTCATCTTCGTTGCCATATTCACGACGTTTAGACCGTTGTACACTCCGGCCTTCTTCTATATCTGTCTATATTTCTGAGATGACGTATTGTAATTATTTACACTATTTACATTGTTCGGACTATGTCCTCATCTTCGTTGCCATATTCACGACGTTTAGACCGTTGTACACTCCGGCCTTCTTCTAAATCTGTCTATATTTCTGAGATGAGGTATTGTAATTATTTACACTATTTACATTGTTCGGACTGATGTCCTCATCTTCGTTGCCATATTCACGACGTTTAGACCGTTTTACATTCCGGCCTTCTTCTATATCTGTCTATATTTGTTTGATGAGATTTTGTAATTATTTACCCTATTTATATTATTCGAACTCGTGTCCTCATCTCCGCTGCCAGATTCACGACGTTTCGACCGCTGTAGGTTTAGCATTCATTAGGGGATTGTACCTAGAACAATCTACCCAAGTGAACCAAATAAAGGGTTCGATCCGAAATTTTATTCACTTAAAGAAGCTAGGAACGTAGAACGCCCCAAACGTCGTCTACATGGCATTAAAGTTGAGAACAGGACGAATAATGTATATATTCTAAATACGAAAATCTAATTTAAAAATATTGTCTCCATTTTATGACCTTTATATTGCAGTCAATGTACCATACAAGCACGTCCATCGAAAGTTCATGTACTGCCGCTTTTTCTTGATGCATGTTCTGATCGAGTATTTCAACTGATTTATTTCTACCTTTTCCATATCTGATTTTTAATGCATTATTTCTTTCCATATTCATCTCTCAATTTATATTATTAAAATTTAATTTCCGCTTTTGGGCCTATCCTTATTGGGAAAATTTACCACAATGCAGTAATATAATTACATACGAGAGATTATGCCTTATCCAAACAACATATCAGCGTCATGGGCATGATAATCTAGCTTTGAAATTTCTCTGACAGTGTAATGTCACCGCCTAAGTATCCGATTTTTTCTGTTTTAAAGAGCGAGACCAGAGTAAAAAAGGGGGCATTACTAGACTATCCTCATTTTCAAGCGTCTGTCAAGTTCAAAAGCGGACTTGCGTGTGAATAATTCTTTTCACCACTACAACGACTAAACATTACCAGTCTCCCGGTAATCTATAGCTATTTTTACGGCGTCCGTTCGCACGAGTTGCCTTCCTTGGTTTAGCCAGTCCAGAACCATTCCGTTGGGACCCGCTATGCTACATGCATACAGTCGGATCATTCCAGTCATCTTCCATTTGTAATTAAGAAGTTCCACTCAGACAGCTTGTTTCCCCAGAACTGTTTCATTGTGGAACGGACTCCCAAGAGGATCTTCCCATCTTCACAAAAATATAGGCCTTTACAAATCGAGAGTCTATCCTACATGTTCTATGTCAATCCTATATATATAACCTACATGTCTATCCAACATGTCTATCCTCTATGTCTTACAATATCTATCGTACATGAAGGAATATATCCTACATGTTCTCTAGCTGTCCTGGATTTTGATCCTGCATGTTTATTCTACATGTCCTATAATAACTATTACACATGTAGCAATCTATCCTACAGGTACGGTATCTATGCCACATGACAATCTTTCATTTCTAATCTATATGTCTATAATATAAATTCTACATGTAGGAATATATTCTACATGTCTTACAATATCTATCCTACATGTTAGAATATATTCTACATGTCTTACAATATCCATCCTACATGTGAGAATATAGTCTACATGTCTTACAATATCTATCCTACATGCGAGAATATATTCTACATGTCTTACAATACCTATCCTACATGTGAGAATATATTCTACATGTTCTCTATCTATAGTACATATCTAGCCTACATATTTATCGTATATGCCTATCCCTCAATGACTTTCCTACATGTCCTCCAATATGTATCTTAGATGTAGGAACCTATTCTATATGTTCTTTATCTATACTACATGTCAATACTATATGTATAACAGACATGTCTATGATACATGTTATACAATATATATTCCTCGTCTAACATATATGTATTCAGTCTATCCTACATGTATGTCCTACTTGTTCATATTACATGTACGACAATATCTATATAACATGTAGGAATATATCCTCCATCTTCTTTATCTATCCTACATGTCTATCATAGATGTCAATCCTACATATCTAGCCTACATATCCTACAACATCTATCTTACATGTAGCTATCTAACCTAAATGTTCTTTATCTATCATATCTATGCTACAGTCTCGAGCGTACATGTTCTACAATTCCCTACATGTAGGATTCTATCCAATATTTTCTCATAAAATATACAATATTGGCACTTTTCTTACACGCAGTTTCAACATCTCTATTAATTAATTCTCTATCTTTAGTGGCTCTTGGATCTTTTATTGAGTGGACAACAGTTAATAAAAAATAAATCCTAATCGGCAATCGATTAGGTTTTAGATAAAGCTATTTGCCTGGCAGAAAATTTAACTATTAGCCAACGGATTATCGAGGCATAATTATCACACCGTGTGCAGTAAGTGGAGCTATATTTTTCCTTGTAATGTATAGAAGACTCTCAGCCCTTGGGATTCCAACCCGGCGGCAGTACCTTCCTCACCGCACTAAATAAGTTGCAATACCGGCGGCAGTGTGACAGTGGTCCCGGGAGTCGCCTATTTTTATAGATATGCGTATGGCGCTCCCCAAATCAAAACGACATATGTGTCCCATCCAGTGTTGGTGAGGAGTCTGGATAAATATCTTCTTGTGTTTATCATTGTAACTTTTATGCAGCGACGCGATCGAAAATTGATTTGGTTGGCAAAAAGAAAATGACTGACACGAACACATTTGAAAGAATGAGTCCGGTTGATTCAAGGACTTCGTTCAAGATCGACACGAGACAGATGTTATTTGATTGTGTTAATGTTTCGAGCAGGAGGTGGTGTCAAACTCGGCTCATTTTGGTAGCGATCGTCAGAGTTGTCTGAATCTTAAAAAAAAACAGAGACTATTTTTAATAGTCATTGTTTTTTTTTTTGTTTTTTTTTATAGTGTTAGCTTGATTAGGTCATTCTTCTAAATCCCAGATCACAATCGTCTAAGACGAACGGATTTTCGTCAAAGACTGATCAGACATAAGAATATAGACGAGAATGTCGTTTCAGGTTTTAGATTTGTCATTACTGAGCCGCATTATATATATATATATATATATATATATATATATATATACGATCCCAAAGACGCCTGATGAAGGTGAAAAACTAGATTGGTTGGAATCTTAAGTTCAAGAAACAAAGATTTAAATTTCTGTCTGAATATATATATATATATATATATATATATATATATATATATATATATATATACATATGTGTGTGTGTGTGTGTAAGCAAATATGTGGATATAGATCCGACAGTATGAAGAAAAATATGGAAAAAAAAAAATCCGAATATGCAAGTATGCTCTTTTAATGTTGTTTTAATGTCGACGTCAGACGTTTCGGTCTAGTAGAGCTTCTTCAGGACAATGCGAGACGGAACGCTTATCTTAAAAATTTCAGTTATTTTGTTTTGATTAGTCTTATGTCTATCGTCTTTTAATGTTGACTTGAATATCGTCTAATTTTAATTATGTTTTAATAACTATGTCCTGAAGAAGGTCTACTAGATATATATATATATATATATATATATATATATATGTATGTATGTACGTATATATACAAATGTTTAGAGGTACAAAATTATATACTGTTTTAAAAACTAGGAATTTATTGTTTTTAATTTTATTAGTCTCTAAGGCCGTTTCAACCAACATCTCATCAGGAGTCAATCGTTGGATCATTAATTAACGAAAAGAACAGTAACGAAAATAAAGAGCAAAAAAAAAGGGGGGGGGGAACACGCTAAAATAACAAACAAGTGTATATACTTATAACGAGGGGAGGGGAAATAACGTGTAAATAAATTAGCGTGGGACAGTTAAAATAAAATAGCCCCCAAGAGATTAAGGGACTTTACAAATTCGTTCTGCCGGCAGAGAGAAGCTTTCCTTAATCCTGTACATCATTTGAAGATTTTGGAATCAGTCTGTATAGGATTAAGGATACCTTCTCTCTGCATACAGACAGATATAAATTTTTCGAGGGACAACTTCATGTATATTTAAAAAGAAAATTGGGAAAACATATATTAGCCAATACTCTTCCGATGAATAAATCTAAATAATAGATTTAGCCGGAGCCTACTTTTTTAATATAAATATGATCAATTTTTTGTTTGCTAACTAGTCTTTCAGTGATCTTTGACCAGGGTGTTTGTTTGATCGTTTGTCACACCAACAAAACTGTAATTCTCACACTTACTCACATTTTTCATATTTATTCGAGTATACATCATCACAAATATTTTGTGCAGCGATAGAGACGACATTCTGCTGCAACAGTAACAAGTTGCTGTCTTTATTTCATGTGGTTTACTAGTGGAATTTATACACATAATAAAAACAATACTTCTGCACATATAGACTTATATTCCGCTCATCGTATACTAACGCAATTCATTCAGTTGCACTGTAAAAATGATACACAAAACATTTTTCGCAAAGAATCTTAGAAATTCATTTCTTTCAAATTGAAAGAATAATAATACTCAAAAATTATTGAAACTTGTAGATCCGTGTTTGAAGATTTCTCTTTTTTCATTTATACACACATATTCAGTCACTCACAAACACCCCCACTAGATAGATAGATAGATAGATAGATAGATAGATAGATAAGAATATACAGAGTCAGAGAGACAGACCGACACATAGATATGAACAGACTGAGATAGATAGATAGATAGATAGATAGATAGATAGATAGATAGATAAGAATATACGGAGTCAGAGAGACAGACCGACACATAGATATGAACAGACTGAGATAGATAGATAGATAGATAGATAGATAGATAGATAGATAGATAGATAGATTAACCGATTGGTTGATTGATAAATAGATAAAGAGATAGTTACGAAGCGAGTGAAAGTGATAGATAAGGACAGACTGAGATAGATAGATAGATAGATAGATAGATAGATAGAAAGTAAGCACCTGACATAGATAGATAGATAGATAGATGAAGAGACTGAGATAGATAGATAGATAGATAGATAGATAGATAGATAGATAAAAAACTTAGGTAGATAGATACTTGTTAACAGATTTAGATAGATAAATAGATAGATAGATAGAAACAGAACTTAGATATATAATAGATAGCTCGATAGTTAAACCGTATATATATATATATATATATATATATATATATATATATATATATATAGATAGATAGATAGATAATGAACAGCCTAAGATAGATAGATAGATAATGAACAGCCTAAGATAGATAGATAGATAGATATGAACATATATAGATAGATAATATGAAAACTCTTAGATAGATAGATAGATAGATATGAAAAGACTTAGTTACATAGATATGAACTGAGATAGATAGATAGATAGATAGCCACAGTACCTAGTTAAATGATAAATATATCTATAGATATATAGATGGATAGAAAAAAAATTAGGTAGATAGATATGAAGACTTAGATACATAGATATGAACAGATATAGATAGATAATATGAACACTCTTGAAGGTAGATAGATAATGAACAGACTAAGATATATATATATATATATATATATATATATATATATAGATAGATAGATAGATAGAGATAGATAGATATAGATAGATAGATAGATAGATCGATAGATAGATAGATAGATCATATGAAAAGTCTTAGATAGATAGATAGATAGATAATGAAAAGACTAAGATAGATAGATAGATAGATAATATGAAAAGTCTTAGATAGATAGATAGATATGAACATATATAGATAGATAATATGAAAACTCTTAGATAGATAGATAGATAGATAGATAATATGAACACACTTGTATAGATACATAGATTGTAACAGACGGAAAATAGAGATACTTTGACATATTTGGGAAAAGTATAGCGTATTGAGATTAAATAATAACTAGTTAGCAAAATAGGGAGATGGATTCAAAGAGAAGCATCGACTACACCAGCGCGTGTGTGTTCATGTGTACGTGTATGTATGTATGTGTGCGTGTGTGTTGCTTATGTCTGCATCGGCGCACTGCAGAGAAAAATGGGGGTTAATATAGGTCACCAAGCCAACCAAAACTGAATAAATGCTATTGTATATCTTTTATAAGGAATCACACGTGAGATATAACTGAAGGCAATTCTTTCAGATTTATGTTCCTCTGTCGATGAAGGCAATCGATAAGCCGCATCTTTTCGACTGCCTCTCTGGCGATGAAAGGATAAATGCAGCTTCCATTTGCATCACTGTTTGAATGGATTTTTTTTTTATCCTATATTATTTCTTATTACAATAAAATATACATATATAGTTTGAAGCCACGCCCAGAATTAGCATGTGATGAACTTGACAGAGGAGTTGAAAAAAGAGTTCTTAGAGTCAATGAAATAACAATGTAATCAATTATCAAACTTAAACTTTGAGAAACTTTTGTAACGAATGCCAAAGTTTTGTGCTGCAGTAATCAAGCCTAATGGAGGATATTTTGACGAGAGCAAAAATTAACCATAATTGCATTTTTTTCATTTTTGTCATAATAAAAGTTCTAATAAAAAAAAAATCATGTCTCACTTTTTAAAAGCCATGTATAATTATTTTCTCTTACTTAAAGTACAAAATAACTGTTTTGGGACCATATATAAAAGATTAGTATGTGTTTCCTAAAACCTTTGAAATCTATTATATATATATATATATATATATATATATATATATATATAATTATGTTTTAAAAATATGATTCCGTCGCTACATAAGAGTTTTCATGTTTCAAAGACAGGCGCTAAAATCTTCAATTTAATTATAAAAATTAATCTGAATAAAAGGATCAAGCTCTGTTTTATCTCCAAGCGAGATCTTATAGGCTCTACTTATGTATTGAGCACTGTTTTTTTTCTTTAAATAAAAACAAAAATACTAAAGAACTTCGGATTATTTACCTAACGTGTCCTTTCCTATTTTTCTATATATTTGCACACACACACACACACACACACACACACACATATATATATATATATATATATATATAGAAGTGAACATAGAAGTCAACACTTAGCGGCGACAGTCTGTTTCATGCTAGATGCAATCGTCAGGTGTCATGACAATTGCGTCTAGCATGAAACAGACTGTCGCCTGTAAATGTTGACTTCTATATTTACAGACGCTCTATCTCTGATATTGAGCACTGTATCCCATAAATATAGCACATCTTATGACTATATTTCTTCATATATATATATATATATATATATATATATATATATATATAAGTGCGTAGGTATGCAGAAAATAGAAAAGAACACGTTGGGTGCATAATCCGGGGTTCCTTAGTATTTTCGTTTTTATTTTTAAGAAGACAGTGCTCCATACAGAAGTAGAGCTTATATTATAACAATATTTTTTGTTTAAAAATATGATTCCTTCGCTACATAAGAGTCCTCATGTTTCAAAAACGAGAGCCGAAATCATCCAAATAATTATTAAAATTAAGTTAAATTGAGGTGTTTAGTCCCGTTTCATCTTATTCCTAAAATTTCGCTTGAAGATGAAACAGGACTAAACACCTCAATTCAACTTAATTTTAATAATTATTTGGATGGTTTCGGCTCTCGTTTTTGAAACATGAGAACTCTTATGTAGCGAAAGAAACATATTTTTAAACAATATATATATATATATATATATATATATATATAAAGATGTAAATTGATTATGTTATCTAAATATTCTTATGAGGCGTAATAAAATTTTTAACATCAATATTTGTTATATATTATCTGAAGCCCAAGGCGGCAACTCTCTGGGTGGGTACCCGATAGGTGAAGTCCTGAGGCGGGTTGAGCCATGTTTTAAATGGCTTCTCACATTAAGCCTTGACCTTGTGACACAATTTGTAGCGACCTGTACGAACGGATAAACATCCATAAGAAGGATATTAGCTCTATTAACTATCGTTTCTTCTGCTAAATGTTAAGAAAAGACTAAAAGGCAATGTAGTAAAAGAAATCAAGACTATAGTACTAACTATTCCCTGTACGAAAAGTGACTGTATAGCTGTCAGTAAATGACGTATCGTGTCATTTATGCAATGCGGACACCAAAAGCAATTCATTGCTGAAAACCGTGTCGGTAATGTAGTCACAGACGAACGACATTTGACAAAGGAACCAGATAGTGCAAAGGAATCTCTATAAAAATTCTATAGAGATAAGAAAATATTCTTACGTAATATCCAGTCTTTTACTGCGCGGAAAATTCTTCACACAGGTTAAAATGTGAGCTGAACAAAACCCAAATGTTGTTTGAGGACGAATGCTGAGAAATGAATTAAGTAACGGGAAAAACCAAATAGCAAGTTAAAAAAAATAATTATGCAGGTTATACATACATATACATAGCAACAAAAATCTCTGGGATGCCTAAGAGGACAAGGGTCTTGGCAAATTAAACACTCATAGGACATAATGAGACCAAGAAGTGCCAGGATTGAATCGAGAAATCCATTTGTGTCCATGAATGTATATAAGAACAGGGATAAAGAAGGATATGTATGAGCCAAATTTACTTACGATTAAAAGTTACTTAACATAAAAACGACGGATAACAAAAAATAAGACAAAAAGGGTGAATGACTGGAAGTTGTCGAGAGCTATGTTTCCGCACCTTCTGAAGAGACAAGGTACACAAAATAGGGAGAAGCACATGGGTGTTAGACAAAAGCCAATTATAGATAGTATAATCGAATTTTGCATTAATCAGTAAAATTTAGGATGTCGTGGAGAGCCATGATCACCCATGTTTTGTAATGATATGTATGACGAGAAAGAAAATATGAATAACGTAATGACAAAAACGGATGGAAGAAAGGAAGCTGCGGAGAGCCTTTTACTGTCGGTTCTGACGTGACAAGGCATACAAAATACGGAGAAGCACATGGATGTTAGAACAAGACCAATTATATATAGCAAAATCAAATCATATTAAGGACTTAACAAAATATTCTGGCATCGGTAAACTTGTATTAATATAAGATTCTACTGGGCATAAAGTGGGGGATCGGTTTTCTATTGTTATCAAGTAATAAACTGATCCCCTTAGAATTACTACATATTAATATAATTAGAAAGTATATATTTGAAAAGTCATATATAAAATCCTAATCATATTAAGAACTTTACAAAATATCCTGGCGTAAGTAAACTAGTATTAATAGAAAATTATACTGGGTGTAAAGTGGGGTCCGATTTTCTATTGTTATCAAGTAATAAACCGAACCCCCCCCCCAAGAATTACTACATATTTATATAATTAGAAAGTATATACAGTGTAACCCGGATATAAGAGAGTTGTCGGGATAGAAGAAGTCTCTTATATCCGGGTTTCTCTTATATCCGGGTTTGGTCTATTTTGTTTAGGTAATTATGGGCTCTAATTTGGGACCAAAGAAAATATCTCTTATATCCGGGTTTCTCTTATATCCGGGTCTCTTATATCCGGGTGACACTGTATTTTAAAGCCACATATAAAAATTTTATCATGTTAAAGACTTAAAATATTCTGGCATGGGTAAATTAGTATTAATATATGATTCTGGTGGGCATAAAGTCGGGGAACGGTTTTCTGTTGTTACTGAGTAATAAACTGATCCCCCACTCTAGGATTACTTCATAATGGTATAATTAGAAAGAATATATTTAAAAAGTCATATTTAGAAATCAAATCATATTAAGAATTTAACAAAATATTCTGGCAAGGGTAAATAATAAATAGTATTGATATAAGATTCTACTGGACACTCATCAAAGTTCGACTTTGCTTAATTTTGGCCATTGTAATGGGACTAGAGTCTCAACGTGATGTCGCTATAAGCCGTGTTGTATTCTAGGTTGTAAACTTTCATCAATCAGTTGCGAGTCACATATGAAGAGCTTAAGAATAGGCGATGAAAAGTTTCACTTTCGCCATATTATGCTTTATGAATTTCAGAAAGGGGTTAGCCTGGGAAAAAAAATATTCTATTTTTTTTTCTTCTTTAGATCGTCGCTACAGCTGATCAGATTGGCTTGGCAGATTATGTCAGGGTGACTTTAACCTAAACGATCAACAAGGTTCCGGGCGAACTTCTGGCGTCGATAAAGACGCTCTGCTTGGCATCGTGGAGAATAAACCAAAGATTTAGACGGAAGAGTCTGCAAAGAGTTTGAAAATCAATATCTCAACTGACCCTCGTCATTTGAAGAGACGTGAGTTCAAGATAAACGGCCAATTTGAGCAAATCGAATCATATTTCACCATGACAACCTAAGACTTCATGTTTCAAAACAGACCTTGAAGAAGCTTAAATATTTGAAAATGATACACTTGACTTGAATCCTTCTGCTTTTTCTACTACTGATTTTCATTTGTCCCCGTCTATACATAAATATTTAAATAAGAAAAACTTGTTTCTGTACAGTCAGTCGAAAACTATCATTTTCCCGGTTCACTGGACACATCCACGTGTTGGACGCACCCAGGTTTTGACAGGGGAAGACATCCCCACGTGGAAATCAAAACTAAGTGTAATGGTTAGCAAGCTTGTCTCGCTAGAACAGTTTACGACTGAGTAGTGAGTTCGATTCTCATTGGTTGCATCATGCTTTCGGCCTTCTGCTACATCTAAAGCTTCGCTTAGAAAATCGCCATAACAACCAACAATTTAAGATTATAGCCTTATCATGTGACATCCTCAATAACCAAACACGTCCAGTATTATTTAAATTAAAATACTAGTACTTAAAAAAAAAAAAAAAAAATGGATGTAAGGTTATATTTAATAATCAAGACATTTTTTCGGAAAGAACAATTTTATCACATTCCGTCATGCATATTTTGAAAATTGCCTTACTTGAATTTCAGGAAGCAACATCTGTAGTATACAGTAAATTCATAATAGCTACAAAGAAAGCTATAAGTGAACGCTGGTACATATGATAATAGGAAAAAAAACAGCAATATGTTAATTCTTGGTAAATGAAATCTTATACCATACCCACAGAAAAGCAAATTTCACTGCCTGTATATCAACAAAATATGCACAAACCAAGCAGCAAAATTAAAATTAATAAAAATACTCCCAGCATGTAAAAAAAAAAACTGTCCCTACACAAAATACGGACATCCCGCGTAAAGACGGTAAATTCGACCTCTTCACCATGAACCTTGGTACGGGCAACACGTATCCAACCTCTCTTTGTAATACTACGGAGTAAATTCTCCCTTTTATCACATATATCATAAAACAATTGTAATCTAAAAAAAAATACATACACCATTACGCGCAAAAACATAAATAAATTCTATGACATTAACATACAATTTACCATGCCTTTTCAGTTATTTCTGCACGTTTTATTTCCTGACAAGTATGTTTTTATCCATGAGCGCAAGGCAAATTTCTACTGATATGATGTGAGTGAATCCCTCACCACAATACCATAACGAAAAAGTTTATCAGAACAATTCCCATGAAAATATTTATAGGAAAGGTGCAGATAAGCAATAATACGGCGATAGGAAAGGGGTTGATGCCGGATTACCAGCTCATGACAAATAACATTGCAGATTCTTCTTTGGATTTTATCAATAATTTCTAAATATCCAGTTGAGGTGCCTGAGCAAATAGACAAATCAAGATCGAAGGGTAAGACCTATGAATATGCAAGATAGGTCCCAGCGAGAAAAGAATGTCTAGCATGCCTCAGTGAATCAATAATCCTAGCAGACGTCCTAGAAATGGTTTCAATATAATCTTCATATCAAATGATAGTCAAAGAAGGTACTTGTTGTTTCTTTCTTTTACCTCATGCCTTCAATATCTCATGTGAGTGTCAGATTCTCCAAGTTCCCTTTCCTTCTTATGCGTGCCATAAATTTCAACTGTCTGTGTTTTTAAATACAAGTGCATTTTTTCCTATTTTCATTAAAACTTCCCACCGTGTGATGCGCTCAGACCATAGGATTCTCATCATCCTTCTGTAGAAACAATTTTCGGCTGCCTCAGATCTCTTCTAAAACTCCGAAACAGTGGGTCCAGTTTGGCAAACTTTCAAAATAGAGATATGGTGATGTATAACTTGACCCAATCTGTTTCTCATAAGTGATTAAGGTCTTTTTGGAAGAGTATGGCCAAACTCAGTTCATAAAAGGTGGGATTTCTCAAAAACTGGGGGTTGGGGGTTGGATCTCCATTATTTGGGCATCGCCGTCGCGAGGTACAAAAATTAATCTAATTTCAGTTTGGATAAATATTAGAAGATGGTTGAGAGCTTGTTGGAAGTGTATGCTTAAAGTCAATTTGACGGTATGATAAAAGTTTGAATTGTATAAAAAGTTGAAGATTAGGGCTGTATAGCATCAAAAAAGACAGACATGGGTTCAAACAGACAGACAGGGAGCAGGACAGAGACATGTTAAATAAAATCTAAACTTTCTTCAAAACAAAGATCCAAAAATTGTTATTCAGCAAAACACTTCTAAATTTATTTATAATACGAAGTCCTGAGTTTCAAATTGACAATTTGGTGTACTAATCAAGAAATATGTCTTCAAAAAGGCCGGCATACTACTTCTTCGGCGAAATGAGCAATCGAGAATGTGAGCCTATGGCATGATCAGTGGCATCAACATTCAACTTACGTCTTGTTGTTGCTCTTTGTTTTTGTTTTTTTTTTAGATAAAGTCATACAACTATTTTATTTTAACAACATTTTAAAATAACTTAACAGATTGACATGATAGCAGAATTTAGATTAAATAGTTCAACTTTTTATTCTCTGTTTCTAACGAAAAGTTCCTGTTTCTTAAAACTAGGTTTAACTTTTGTAAGGTAACTTTTGCTATTCCTATGCATCTACGGATTTCAGTGTCAAATTTTCAGAGAGTTAAATGTCTGTACTTACAAAACTGTAGAACAAGAAGAAAACGAAACGAAAAAGCAAATAAAAAAAAAACCCAGAAGAATGGTAGTATTTGGAAGTAACTTCGAGTTAAGACAAAAAAGTTCAAAATTACGAATCCAAATGATGAAACATTCCAGAAGTAAGCACTCCAAGACGAAAACCGAAACGCCAACGGAAAGAAAGATAAAATAAATATAACAAAGTGGTGATAAAGACAATACGTGAATAATCTCCTCTTTATTGTCGAAGATTGTCGTCTGCTTTTTGCAAAATGCGAGGTTTCAATATTAATACGGAAATCTTTTGCGTGTAATTTAATTCTGCGTTTCCCCAAGATCTATATTGTCTCCATTGCGTGTAGCAAATGACGTCGTCAGGATTACCCGATAATTTTTATTCACGCATGTAAAAAAAAAAAAAAAAATTCTTTATCTCCATGAAAAAGAAAAAAACAAAACAAGTGAATGAAGCCATTTCTTTTCATTTACTTGCAATTTCCTTTAAAAATTAACGGAAGAAAAAAAAAACTTGTTTTATTTCCACTGGAAGAACTTGCTTTTCTAAAAAGTTTCGAGCGTAAAGATTTGGGTCGCCTGTTGTAGATTCGTTTTATTCTATACGTAGTGCTTAGTTTGGAACAAGGCCATTGAAGTGGGACCAGTATGCGTGTTGATCTCACTATCAGTTAAATTATAGTTTATCTACGTTTTTTTTTTTTTGCACTCGCTAGAGCATCAAGTACGATCTTCAAAGTTAAGCAACATCGAACCTGTTTAGTACCTAGACGGGCGTCCGATTAAGAATACAAGATGCTGTAAGCTTAGATGCTCGGGTTGTTTAATAGTTAATGGCTCGGAATTTTTAATGGGAGAGCCCAATTTCAATTCCTGTTGAGTTGGTTATATTAACTTACACGTACATACCACTGGGAAAGTTATGAATCCAAATCTGCTATAAGTTGATTAGTACGTCTTGTATCACTACGTTGTTACAAAAAACAACCAAACAACAAAAATAAATCAACAAAGACGTCTACCGATATTTGTATAAATAAAGATAACAAAACAAAATAACAGATATGCACAAAGTTTTTATATGGCATTGCTGAAAGCGTGCTAAAAATCATTAAAAAATACAATAGAAAAATTGCTTTAGCCACCAAATTACAACCTCCTGGGTAATATGATAAACTACGTCCAACAGCAAGGCCTCTGATCAGAAGGTTTTGAGGAGCGTGGAAACACGTCTTATTTGCTGGTGTTCCCAGGAGCGTCCGAGCCAGGGGTGGTAGCACCTGTTAGGGTCCCAGCTATGGGCAAATAGTTAACCCAAAAATAGGGACAAAACATTATGAAAGTGTAAAAATAGGTTTTAATACCAGCAATACATTTTTGTAAAAATATTACTAGCAATGAATTTTTGAAGAAAAAATATTATCACCAATACATTTAAAAAATAACAAAAAACAAATTTACAAGCAATACATTTTTGAAGAAAAAATATTACCAGAAATACATTTTTGTAGAGAAAAATATTACAAGCAATACATTTTTGAGGAAGTAATTTTACCAGCAATACATTTTTGAAGAAAAAATATCACCAACAATATATTTAAAGAAAAATATTACCAGCAATAGATTTTTGGGTAAAAATATTACCTACATTTTGAAGAAGGAAATAAATTCCAGCAATTAATTCTTGAAGGAAAAATATTACCACCAATACATTTTTGAAGAAGAAAAACTATTACCATCATATATTTTTGAAGAAAAAAGAATACCAGCAATAGTTTTTTTCCCCCCAAAAATATTACCAGCAATATATTTTCTGGCAAAAATCATACCAGCAATAAATTTTCTGGAATAAATCTTACCAGCAAAACATTTTTTTGGAAAAAAATATTACCAGCAATACTTTTTGGAAAAAAATATTACCAGCAATACTTTTTTGGAAAAAATATTACCAGCAATACTTTTTTGGAAAAAATATTACCAGAAATACTTTTTGGAAAAAAATATTTCCAGCAATACTTTTTTGGAAAAAATATTACCAGAAATACTTTTTGGAAAAAAATATTACCAGCAATACTTTTTTGGAAAAAAATATTACCAGCAATACTTTTTTGGAAAAAATATTACCAGCAATACTTTTTTGGAAAAAATATTACCAGCAATACTTTTTTGGAAAAAATATTACCAGCAATACTTTTTTGGAAAAAATATTACCAGCAATACTTTTTTGGAAAAAATATTACCAGTAATACTTTTTGGAAAAAAATATTACCAACAATAAAACTCTTGTCAGTGTTAAAGAACCCATTGATGTCGGTATGCCGTAAAAAAAGGCAAACCAAACCAAATTACAAGGAGTGCACTACAAAGACAAAACTCCATGTTTGGATCAAGCATCAACATCGTAAATAATTTGGCTAACGACAAATATGGTTCCCATGCTCGTACAATCGCACCACACGCATAGCCTTTTGCTAAACCACAGCAGAATAGGCGTCACCAGTGTGGAGACAATCATCACATACAAAAAATTCACTCTGCTTTAAAGGCCTCTTGCAGATCAATCACTAGGTGTCTCAAGACAACTAATAGATAGCATGAAACGAGAAGGGAGCTCCACAAGCAAGGAGTGCGAGGAAGGAAACTGTTAGCATAGAATTTACGGTTGCATCTAGCCAACTCAACTGGGGTTTGATAAGGTCTAGACGCCAGTCTAGTACTGAGCTTAGATTCATAAAGTCGAAATAATATAACGAAGAGCTCATCCGAAAAATTACCGTGGAAGTATTTGCAGAAAAAGCACAGGAAAGTAACCTTACGACGGTTAGAAAGTGACTGAAGCTAAAACGCCAGACCAGGAAAAAAAAAAGAAAAACAAAGATCTTGATCTCTGTCTGGTGTAATTTTAAAGCAGCATTTCATTTTGAACTTGTTCCTCAGGGGCGCGCTATCAACGTTAAACTGTATTGTCAGCAACTAGACCGCGTTTACGAAAAACTATAGGATTATCTTAGTTTGGTCATTCGAGGTCGGGTTACGTTTCAGCACACCAATACGAGGCAACCCACTGCCAGGTTGACTAAGGACAAGTTCAAGAAGATCGACGATGCTGACATTCTTTCACGCCAACCATTCAGTCTCGATGTTGCTCCGAGTGACGATGGCCAATTTTGCTCGATGGCACAATTCCTCTGCGACCAGTGATTCAACACTTTTGATGAAGGGAAGGAAGCTGGTCTACATTATTTTTTATTATTTCAAGCCAACGGACTAGTATCTGGGATAGATTCGGATACTGGCTGATCGCTGGCAGTAGAGTTTTTTGAATGATGGATATTATTTTGAAGAGTAAATGTTGGCGTTGCTTCATAAAATTTTGATGATTTCTTCCCGCTTCATAAGCGAGTCAAAAGTTACTAGGTAACCTAATATATATATATATATATATATATATATAGAGAGAGAGAGAGATATCTATATGTATCTATATATATATATATATATATATATATATATATATATATATATATAATTATTTATTTAAAATATGATTCCAAAACGCTACATAAGAAGTCTCATGTTTCAAATCAAGAGCCGAAAACTTCAATATAATTATTTAAATTAAATTGAGTTAAAATAAGCTCTGTTCCATCTTCAAGCAAAATTTTTTTTTGGAATAACGTATATCTGAAATTTACATGTTTTAAAAATTGAAATCAAAATTTCCATGGTAACAGCTTGGGCGAATTGTTTAAATTGGGTAGGCGAGTGTTGGGTGTTAATAATAAGTATCAGTATAGAGTTACTTTCATAGATGTCAAGTCAGGGAAAGGTGGAGGTGTCTAAATTTTAAACGGAAGATGTATTAACCCTCGTCCAGTTTGCATGTCTATGGAGATTTATTTATTTTTTTATTTTATTTTTTATGAAAGGGATTTGTGCATATAAAAAACTGTCGTAATGTTTGTTTTTGACGACTTCATAAAGGGTTATCTTTTTGTAGGATATTTAAACTATTTATTTGGGTTATGGATATATATATATATATATATATATATATATATATATATATATATATATATATATAAAATAAGTAAGAACAGTAATATATGTAATCCGGTGTTCTTATTGATATTTTTATTTTTTAAAAATAGTGCCCAATATAAATTTACAGAGCATTAATATTATAAATTTAACCATATTTTAAATCAGTTAATTTATAATATATATATATATATATATATATATATATATATATATATCCGTTCCTCTATCAATCCTCATTGTTCTCGCTCCAGCTCTGTAACCGCTTGCGTGTTAGTGGAAATAAAGTTTTAAGGTTTGCTATATTTATGTGATAAATTGCTCAATATCAGAGCTAGAGCGTATTTAAATATAAATATAAAAGTGAACATTGAAGTCAACATTCAGAGGAGACAGGCTGTTTCATGCTAGACGCAATCGTTAGGCCTATTGAGGATGGCTCAGTGGTAGACACTCTGACTAACACTAAATCAGTTGTGTTTAATTCCTGGCTTGAGGCATTCGGATGTCTAGCCGCACTGAGGAGATGCGAAACAGTACTGTCTGCGAATTTCATATATATATATATATATTAGCTTATTCTTTTCACATCCACCATTCAGTTCGATGCTGCTTCGAGTGTCTCTGGCCCATATTGCTCAATGGTACACTTACTCCGCAACCGGGGATTCAACACATTTAATGAAGTGAAGCAAGCTTATTTACAGGTTTTTTTATTATTATTAAAAGCAAGCACTGGTATCTGGGGCAGATTCTGATGCTGTCTGATGGCTGGCAGAATATCGTCGAGAAAAATGGCCTTTTTTATGAATAAATGTTGGTGTTACACCATAAAATTTGGTTGATTTTTTTCCGCTTCCTGAGTTAGTCAGGACTTTCTGATTAACATAATATATATAAAATAATAAAAAAAAAAACGATATGTTCTATTCTAGTTATAATAAACACATCAATTGAAAATCGAGTACTTAGAAAAGGTAGAACCTAAATTATATAAAAGTGATCTTACGTAAATTATACCTAAACGTCTATCATACTCGACTTATGAATAAAAAAAATTCCACGAAAACGAGATACTCTCAAGAAATACAAACTAAATTGTTTACATTATATTTTATATTAGATACTAAATGAAAAGTCTACCTAAATATTTTTATAGTTTAATAAATCGGTACTGCAGAAAATAGAAATAAAATTATATAAAATACATTTTAAACATTAATATAAAATGCAACGTAAATATTTGCCATACTTCAGATAGGAAGAAGATCTTACACGGAAGTTCGACGACTGTGCAAAAAAAACAAAACAATAGAAACGAAATTATATAAAATAAAAGTTATATAAAAATATTAAAATGAAACTTATACTTAAATATTTGGAAATAAAATAATCCGTGTAAAAATTGACTACGAATGGAAGAATTATAACTAAATTATATAAAACAAACATTTGTTTATATTTCTGAAATGATGTAATGTAATTCTTTACACAACTTGAATTGCTCGAACTGTTGTCCTCATCTTCGTTGCCATATTCACGACGTTTAGACCGTTGTACGCTCCGGCCTTCTCCTATATCTGTCTATATTTCTGAGATGAGGTATTGTAATTATTTACACTATTTACATTGTTCGGGCTGTTGTCCTCATCTTCGTTGCCATATTCACGACGTTTAGACCGTTGTACGCTCCGGCCTTCTTCTATATCTGTCTATATTTCTGAGATGAGATATTGTAATTATTTACACTATTTACATTGTTCGGGCTGTTGTCCTCATCTTCGTTGCCATATACACGACGTTTAGACCGTTGCTCCGGCCTTTCTTAATCTGTCTATACTTGTAGATGAGTATTGTAATTACGTTTAGACCGTTGTACGCTCGGCCTTCTTCTATATCTGTCTATATTTCTGAGATGAGGTATTGTAATTATTTAAACGTTGTTCGAATTGAGAACATTGTTCAATGTAAATAGTTGACCTCATCATTTGAAACGTCGTGAATAGACCATATTCGTACAACGGTTTAAACGTCGAATATGAAAATGAAGATGAGGACAACAGTCCGAACAATGTAAATAGTTAAATAATTACAACCTCATCTCAGAAATATGGACAGATATAGAAGAAGTTCGGAGCGTACAACGGTCTCTCAAAGAACAACAGTGAATATATAACGAAGATGAGGACAACAGTCCGAACAATGTAAATAGTGTAAATAATTACAATGCCTCATCTCAGAAATATAGACAGATATAGAAGAAGGCCGAGCGTACAACGGTCTAAACGTCGTGAATATGACAACGAAGATGAGGACAACAGTCCGAACAATGTAAAAATAGTGTTTATAAAACAAATATTAAATAATAAAAGCGAAAACTCTACATGAATACTTGTTATAGTCTAGTTCGGAATAAAATATTCTCTGAAAATAACGAGCTCTCTAGAGAAATAAAAAGTAAATCATATAAAATAAATTTTAAATATTGGTAAGAAAAAGCTATGAAAATATTTCCTATATTCTAGTTCTGAATAATATCTTCGACGGAAAATAGACGACTGTGGAAAAATACAATAGAAAGCAAATAAATGCATGTGGTTGGAGTTAGAGAATCGGAAGGATTTAACCATTGTAATTTCTGCTGCCATTCCAGGAAAACGCACTTATATTTGCCAGTATTTCGGGTTTCTTTTACTCCTTGGTTCCTGAATATTAATCTCCGAAGACCTCATGACCCCAACACTAATAACCAGTACACCTCGAATGGCCAAAGTCCCCCCATAAAAACATAATGTTCCAGCGATAAATAGTCGAAAGATGAATTGTCCGCTGACAGTTGGAATAGTGTGACCAGACTGTCCGTGTTTTGATCAGACGTCAAGTAAATCACTGTTTTATAGATTCTCTTTACAAAAGGGGGCCTTTGCTGATGAATACATAAATAATATATGAGCGTTGTTCTCGGCTCCATGAATATGACTTGATATATTTCTTGTGCTCGAAGAGAAACTAATAACAAATATACTTTAGGCGATACGTTGTGAGAAATTGGATCTGTTAGTAGAACGACGGTTGTCGGCAACTAAGTCAGTCATTTTTAGGAATGTATTTTTCATTTAGTAATCCGAAATATTTGTAAACGTGATTTTTAATAGTTACTCAAATTTCAGTAGACTCTCTGTTTTTATTTATCTATTTATTAAACAGTCAGTCAGTTAATTGACATGCGTTATACACGATTAAGCGATCATCTATCTTTCGATACCTGTCTGACGATTCAGATTTCTTTTCCCGGCGTAGGTTGCCATTGCTTTCTGCGGTAGACAAAGTTGCGATCCAAGTCTATAGAACCAGGTGTGTCATGCTATTTACCCATTGCTGGGAGGAAGAAGAGGATTCATACCTTTCCCAAGGTTATTAGCACGTAAGTGAATGTAATGGATTCGACTGGAATTCGAACTCGGCTCTCCGATTCCTCAATCCGTGCCGCTATCCATTACTCCTCCGGGAAAATCTAGAAGAGGATTCATACCTTTCCCAAGGGTATTAGCACGTAAGTGAATGTAATGGATTCGACTGGGATTCGAACTCGGATCTTCGGTTCCTCAATAACAGTTTATTTTCTCTCTCACATCTCGCTATTTCCAGTCTCTTGATTTCCCGTTATTTCCCGCTATGGTATTTCCATTTTTAAAAAAAAAATTAAGCGCAGTACAAGATTAGCAGAATGTTCTCATAATTTTAAAGTTGAAATAGCTAGATGTCACCGTGAGTTCTATGCTTGTCAGTCAGTCATTTGCCATGCGTGATACATGACTGACGAGGCAGATTTCCTCTCCCGCAGTAGGTTGCCATTTCTTTCTGTGGTAGACCAGTTGCCATCCAAGTCTATAGAACCCGGTCTGTCCAGCTATTTACCCATAGCTGGGCGAAAGAAGCAGAGGATGTATACCATTCCCAAGGGAAATAGCAGCCAGATGTGCGGTGAGGTTTAATGGATAAAGGCGGGAAATGGGAAATCCGGGAGACGTGTTCGTAATCCCAGTCGGGATCGTTACATTTGCTTACACAAAAATACCCTTGGGAAATGTATGAATCTATACCTTCTGCCTCCATCTATGAGTTGAATAGCAGCAATGACTGGAACCTATAGCTTTGGTTTTGCAACCAGACTACTGTAGAAAGAAACGACATCTCCCTGTGGGAAAAAATGTTCTGTATCGTCAGTCATGGAACAAGAGACAAGATGGCCGAAACATGCATCATTTTACTGACTGAATTTTCTAAATGATCTCATTCATTTTAAAGCGAAAAATCTCCTGTTATTTTATCTTCTACTTCAATGTTCCATCTCAGTTCAGGGTCTGGGTGATCATGGCTCGCCACAACATCCTATCAAGATTCTGAGCTCTTTCTCTTTCCACCATTTTCTTCCTCTGTCCTGGGTAAGACGATAAACTACGTCCGACAGCAAGGCCTCTGATCAAGAGGTTTTGAGAAGCGTAGAACAGTTATAATAATGGCTGGTGTTTCCAGATCCATTCTTACCCGGGGTGGTAGCTCCCGTTAGGGTCCCAGCTATGGGTAAATAGTAAACCCCCAAACTGGGGCCAAAACACTATGAAAGTGTAAATATAGCTTTTAATATCAGAAATAATTTATAAAACATTATTACCAGCAATAATTTTTTTAAGAAAAAATTATTTCCAGAAATATATTTTGGAAAAAAAAATTACCAGCGATAGATTTTTGACGAAAAAATATTACTAGAAACAGAATATTAAAGGAAAAAATATTACCAGCCATACATTTTTGAAAAAAAAAATTACAAGCAATAAAACTTTTGTCGGCATTAAATAACCTATTGAGGTTAATCTCTATCTATAAAAGGCAGGATGTGTGTCTGTGTAACGAATGCACGGCCGCAATTTTCAACAGATTTGCACCAAAATTTACATGCACATGCTCCAAGTTAGCGGGAAGACCAAGACCGACTTTGCATTTCCCAACTCCCATCGATAGTGGAAATAATCGATTTTTTCATGCTTCTACGGCAGTTTTCGTGTAGTCTGCCGCCATTTTCTACTGGCAAGAGTGAGAGTCTATAGCTGGCTGCCACGAATAGGCAGGAAGATTATATTGGCATAGTGAGAGCCAGCAGCTGACTGACACGAATATTAACTAGCATGCTAGCATGCAAAAAAAAAATCGATGGCTGCATTCGTCACAAGTGGGAAAAATTTAAATCTGCATAGCACTTTACTTCAATTGGCTCATTTGTTTGCTTAAACTCAACGTTGATTCTGATTCCGCAGAACTGGGTTGGGTGTGAAATGTATTTGTTGTTAACATTCTTTTTTCATTCGGTTTTTCCAGTTACGAGTCCTTTTTTAAAGCTGATCGTTTTGTGTTCATTTTGTTTAGTTCTTTTTTTCGTAATAGTTTTAATGTTTAGTATAGAGCTTAGAAAAAAATCGCAGTGTGAGATAGGCAAGAAGTAAGGCATGTAGCAACATCAGCACGGCAAAGGGCACTCGTTTAAAGGCAAGGAAGGGCAAAAATATTTTAAGTCAAGTAATAGCGATTGCTGTATGAGTCGTATGATTTTTGAATCAAGCACGGGCAACGCCGGGCCATGCTGCTAGTATGCCATAAAACAAACCAAACCAAACCAAAATCTTCGGCAACTCTGCGGCTTCAGAGTGTTCTGAGAGTGTCAAATTCTAAGAAAGCCTCTATGTCTCTATCTGTCATTATTGTTTCCATTTTCCTTAAAACTTATTCATTAAAAGCATGTTCAGACCATGATATTGTCAGTATCCTTACGTAGAGCCATATTTCTGTTGCTTTATGTCTATTCTTCATCTGTGAGGAGATAATCCAGCATTAATTGATATTAAATAATTCTTCTCCTCTTTTCTTTTTTATTTGTCTCTGTCGAAATGTTCCTGTTTCTTAGTCTTTTCTTTCGATTCTGGAATCATGTCTTCGGATCACGGTGTCACATTTTACGTCTGCTGCTAAAACATTTCCCCGATATTGAAACTTGCGTGCTTGATTGATTTTGGTATCTCCAGTTCGTGGTTCGATTCTTGCCTCTTCCTCTTGATTCCCTGCATGCATTCCTATCTTCTTTCAGGCGACGGTTAATGCTTTCTTCTCTGTTCCTTTTTCTAGGAATTCCCGCGCTTTTCCTTCTGTGTCAGCCTGTTTTCTAGGCATTTTTAATAAAGAAATCAATTATCCTTTTATTTATGTTTTTAAGCAATTCACCCAAAGCAGTGCGAGGCTGCACTGGTGCACAAATAATTACAGAGAGTGTATTAAGTGAAAAGACATCGTGTAGGGTGTTGAGGAAAGGAGAAAAAGAAGAACGGAGGATCAAGGCATTAGATGTCGAAAATTATAGTTATCAGAGAAGCAAGTAAGAGGAAGGGAGTTCCCCTGTCGGGAAGTGCAAGAGAAGAAGCTGTTGGTGTAGAAGAGCCGGTTATATTTAACTGTTTCCACAGTGAAAGGGTGGGATCAAAATGTCAACCTAGTAACATGCTTAGATTCATGCAGTCGGGTATCAGTGAATATAGCTCCTCAGTTGCCATGAAAATATTTGTAAAAAAGATAGAGAGAAGCCACAGCACGTCTGTGAAAAGGTGTAGCTGAGATGCCAGGTCATGACCTATCATATTGCATATCCTTCTTTGGATTTTGACGAGAACATCGAGATGAACATCTGGGGCAACAGACCATATATGGCAACGGTATTTAATGCAAGGACGAATGGTTGATTTGTAGATTTGAAGGATGGAAACAGGCGAGAAAAACCCTCTGGTGCGACACAGATAACAAACTTTGCTTGTGGTAGATGAAGCTATTGATTCAATGTAGTTGTGTCCGCATCGGACGGTGGAAAACGTGAGATCAAGAATCCGAAGTGACGGGATCTCTTAGAGTTGCGCATCAACCATGCTGATAGGAGGCAGGGAAGTTTCTCTATGGTGAGTAACTGATAGCAATTTTGTTTTGGATGCATTAAAATTCACAAGCCAGTTCTTGCCCCAGTCAATCACAGATTGGTGATCATTTTCGAGACAAACGGCCAGGTTAATTTTGTCAGCAATGCTGGATTTTCTATTGTGTTGAGTATTTTCATCACGAGAGTCACATCAAATGGTAAACTGTTTCTTTGAATATGACGAGCAAGAATTATATCATTTATAAAATATCTTTAAAAAGAACTGTAGTTAAAGCTCAACTAATTGGAACCACTGATTGTTAAGAATATGGAGAAAAAAAGGAAGCCATTATTACGCCGTTTCGAGATATAAAATGGTGGAGATCTCATAGCAGAAGAATACTATTAATAATATTAAATCGGGATATATCTCTTCCGATGAATGCAAAAAATACATTAGACGTAAAATATGAGTAACGATGAAGTAAAAGAGTAACAACAAAGAAATGTGTACTTACAACCATAATGAGGAAAAAAGAGAATTTAAAAACATCAAAAACAGAGTAATAACAAGAATACCAGGAAACAGTGAAAAACTTACTTAAGGCATTTGGGAATGGATAACACAATATAGATAAAGAGGGATGGTAAAAAGTAAAAATACTTAGAAATAGTGGAGAGTCATGATCGTCTATATTCTGAAAGAATTCTATTTACATTTATCTTCACCCTGTACAAGGCCCAGGAACGACTCGAGGTGAAGTGTTAGAGTGTAAAAAGATCGGGAAATATATGTGGGAAGATAAGGGCTCACTCTAGACTTGAACATGGCCCTGTCGGCTGGGGCTTCAAAATAAGCTGACTGCACCTCTGCAGAGGGGTAAGAGCCCCCCTCCCCAATGATCCGTCCTGGATAATACCATAAACTACATCGGGTAAGACAGCAAACTACGTCGAACAGCAAGGCCTTTGATCACGAGGTTTTGGGGATCGTGGAACCATTTGCTAGTGTTCCCAGGTCCACCCTGAACTGTGGTGGTAGCAACTGTTAGGGTCCCAGCTATCGGCAAATATATGACCCCCAAATAGGGGTCAAAACGTTGTGGAGTTGTAAAAATTTATTAATACCAGAAATATATTTTCGAGAAAATTTTTTTACCATTTTTGAAGAAAGTGTTATTAACAGCAGTATAGTTTTAAAGGAAAAATTATTATTGCAGATACAATTTTGAAGGAAAAATTATTACCAGCAATATATTCTTGTAAGTAAAATTATTACAAGCAATGCTTTTATGAAGAATGAATTATTGCCAGCAATACATTTTAAAAAGAAAATTATTACAATCAAAATATTACCATCAATACATTTTTTGGAAAAATATTAGCTGCAATAGATTTTTGAAGAAAAGAAAAAAAAACGTTACCGGCCTTACTTACTATGAAAGTGTTACAATAGATTTTAATATGAGAAATACTTTGTAAAAAATTATTACCAGCAATAAATCTTTGAAGAAATAATTCTTAGCAGCAATACAGTTTGGGAAAAAATTACCAGCTATACATTTTTGGAAAAAATTACCAGCTATACATATTTGGAAAAAAAATATATATTACCAGCGGTATATTATTTACAGAAAAATATTACCAGATATAGATTTTTAGAAGAAAAACTTATCACCAGAAATACATTTTTGAAAAAAGAATATTACCAACAATCAAAATTGTTGGTATTAAATACCAATTCTGGTTGATAAGTCGTAAAACAAACCAAACCAATCTAGACTTAACAGGTTACGATTGTAATGATCGGGAAAGTATCCCCATGGGAGTCGGTTCCACAGAGTAGTGGTTCGAAGCTCTCGGAATTTGATGAAATACGAAGGGAATGATGGTTGTTTGCTACAATGTATTTGGACTGGTGTGCCTTAGCCGTGAAGGTCAGATCTGGTGGATTTAAGTAATGTTGTTCGTCTGAACACTTTCCATGGCTTTAGAGTAGTGGAAGATTTGCGACATTTCGTCTTTGGGAATGCGAGTTTAGGGTAGAAAATAATTCATCACCCACAAGGATGCGCATACGCTTTTGAACTGTATCAAAACTTGAATGTGTGGAGTGTACAGATCCAGCTTAGATATGGCAGTCGTACGCCATTTTTAACCTAGTCTTGCTCTTGTATAGGTAGAAAATAATAGAGATTTAAACAGAAAATTAGTTAGAAAATATGCGTGTTTTTTTGGGTTTTTTTTTTTTTTTTTGCAGTTACAGAATGTTGAAGAATGCGTTTTTTTGTAGGCAGAATTGAACCTCGACAGCGGGAAGTATAAATAACATCAACTGAACCGAGCACCCTATAAGAATTCTCTAATGCTCATATAATAAAAAGAAAAATCATTGACTATTTTTTTTTTTTAAATTCATCAGCTCGCCCCAGGATGTACTTTTTTGTTTCTATTTTCGATGAGAAAACAATGATGGAAAAGTAAATAAAGGAATAAGCCACGCTCTAAGAACAATTCAATACATCGATGACTCTGCATGGATACTTTTTCCCGCCTCCTGATCGGATCGAAATCCCACCACGGGAATGCTGTCTGCAGACGGAAAAAGCGTTGGTAGTGAATATTGACCGGCAAGTTGAGTTTTGCTGCCGTTGCTTTTCAAGAAAGTTTAAAAAGAAAATAAAAGAAACAAACAGAGAAAGAAAAACAAATATTTCTTTTGTTTTGTTTCCCCTGTTGTGTTTGGAAAGCTTCTTGATTCCCGTGGACAGTTTGGCTTGCCAAATATTTACCGCCATTGATGTTTGGACTTGACATTGTCAGTTACAGAAACAGCCAAATCTTTCAAATACGATTTGCTGTCGTACACTGAGGTTACTATTAATACGCGATTTTTTTTTTTGATTTTTGATTTTTTTAATAAGCAACTCATTTATATGCAAATGTACTCAATTTTGACTAAATCTGAAGCAATAAGTAACTAAACATACGCGTATTGATATATTGAAGTCGGGTCTCATAATTTTATACTTCGAAATAAAGAGCGAGGTTCTATCATAACAAATTTTTCACTTGAACTTCTTGCTTTCCAACCAACTTTGAACTTTAAACATGTAGATGCGGTATCAATCGTTATCTCCTGTCTTCTTAAACCCGGATTTCTTAAACTCGACCATGTCTCTCACGCTATTCATCACCACATTCTATGTCAACTTATAAAAGCTTAATACTGCCCGTCAAAAGTGTAAATTTTAAATTCATTTTTCGCTTCACCTTTTGAAAGAGAAGTCTGAAGATCCACTGAAAAATAAAATTCTCTGGTGAAATAAATTATTACAAATGGTCTGTTTTTCTTTAAATTATATATATATATATATATATATATATATATATATATATATGTTTGGATAGATGTGAGTTTGTTTCACGCTTTAGCGATCGTCAGACAAAGTCAGAGTTTGTCTGACGATCGCTAAAGGTGAAACCCAGGGTCACAAACTCACATCTATCCAACTAAATATGTTAGCTCTATCTCATTTCAGATATATACATGCATACATACATATATATATATATATATATATATATATATATATATATATATTTGTTGATAGATGTGAGTTTGTGACCCTGGTTTTACGTTTTAGCGATCGTCAGTCTGACGATCGCAAAGCGTGAAGTTTCAGGGTCACAATCTCACATCTATCCAACCAAATATGTTAGCTCTATCTCTGATATTGAGCCTTTCTAATAAGTGCCGCATATAATATATGAATAATTATAATATATATATTTATTTTATTTATATACATTTCACACACACACACATATATATATATATATATATATATATATATATATATATATATATATATATATATATATATATATATATATATATATATATATATATATATATATATATATATATATATATATATATATATATATATATATATATATATATATATATATATACAAGTATACGATTGGTGTATACGGAATAAATTCCAATAGACAACAATTCCAATTCTTAAAAGAGTGCTCAATACAAAGTAGAGCGAATATAATTATTTGTTTAAAAATTATAACATAAATATTTTATAAAATCACTACAAAAATAGTCATTTTGTTTCAACACCTCTGGTGTCTTATCAAGTGATGATGTTGAATGTAGATTGTAGAATAAAGGTTTTAAAGGTGGTTAATTAATTTGAACCTTTTAAAACCTTTATTCTACAATCTACATAACTTAGTGAGTTGCCATTTTCTTTATGCTGGAGGAGGGAGACAGGGGGCGGGCGACGGCATGTCTCTGAGAGAGCGACTGCAGACGAGATGCCAGATCAGATCCAATACATACCTTTCCCAAGTGTATTAGCACGTAAGTGAATGTAATGGATTCAACTGGAAAAAGAGTCAGCCACTTATTTGCTATGCGAGATACACGCTTAGGCGATCATGTATTTTTCGATACATGTCTGACGAGTCAGATTTTTCCCGCATTAGGTTGTCATTTCTTTCTGCTGTAGTTGCCATCCAAGGCTATAGAACTCGGTCTGCTCTTCTATTTACTCATAGCTGGTGGTGGGGTCGGAGAAGAAGAGGATTCATACAGGCTATTAGCACGTAAGCGAATGTAATGGATTTGACTAGAAATCGAACTCGGCTCTCCGATTTCTTAGTCCGATTGGTTTATATTACGTAACATTTGAAACCCCTTAAAACTGTTTGTATATTTGCAGCTGATGTAAATTATGATTAAAATATTTTTCTTAATCCTTACTGTCAGAATTTAAAAGGTTTTACATTAATGATTTTTTTTTTCTCTCTCGAGTATTTTCAATAGCTATTGTCAGATTGTGAATTGTTGACATCAGCAATTCAGCTGCTCAGTCGATTCATCTTAAGCAAATTGTGTTGTCAGGAAAATATGGCCCAAAAGAAAATGCACACAATGCTACAATCGATACGCAGCTTAAATCATTCCATATTGTCGCAAAGAAATTATCCAATGTTCATAATGTTTTTGAGCGTGTCATTTTCTATCAGCTTTCGATTTTGAAAATTAATGTCATCGGAACGCTATATTAAATATCTTTTCCTTTATGTACAGTGTAGGCGACAGTCGCTCTCCACAACATCCTGCCCCTTGTAGCTCAATATTTTTTAAGCGTTTCACCCCAAGCAAGGCGGGAAGCCACTAGCACGTAATGGGTTACAGAGAGTTGGAGCGAGAGCAAATAGGAGTGATAGAGGAAAGGATGAAGAGAAGGATAGGGGATAGATCAAGGCATCTGGAGACGTCGATTGACATTACATTTGAATAGTTGGAGATTATAGCTATCAGCGAAAAAGGAAAAGAGGAGGGTGCGAGACATGAAGCTATTGGAGTAGAAGAGACGGCCAGTCTCGACAGTGAAAGGATGTGAGCGAGATGCCAGCCTAGTTGAACGCTTAAATTCATGAACCAGCGAAAGCAGCTCATCGAAGCAATTACCATGGAAGTATTTGTAAAAAAGACAGGAGGGCGGGCGACGGCATGTCTCTGAGAGAGCGACTGCAGACGAGATGCCAGATCAGAGCCAATTACGTTGCATATCCGTCTCTGTATTTTATCAAGAACCTTGAGACAAACAGAAAGACCACCAGACAATATATGGCAGTAATACTTCATGCAAGAACGAATTTGAAGGATCGAATCCGGCGAGAAAAATTTCCTGGCGCGGCAGAGGGAGCCTTCCTTTGCGGTGTACGAAGCTATTGACATCTCAGGTCAGCATATATATATATATATATATATATATATATATATATATATATATATATATTATCTTTCCGTTATATCTCCCTGTTCTGCCATCCATTTCCTCAGGCTCACTTTTCCCTTGTCTCTCTAGACATAAATCTCTCCTCAGTATCATATTTTCCAAGCCGTCTTTCCTCATTATGAGCCCTAGAAAGCACAAACGTGCTTCTTATTCGGGTAATGTCATTTGTATAAAATTTTGTTCAAGTATTTTTTATGGACTTGAAAATGTTAACTTTCAAGATAATAACTAGAGATATTCGAGTGTGTGTATATATATATATATATATACACAAAAGAATTGAAAAACGGCGTTTGTTTCCTTCTTTAACCAAAGGGTCAGTTTTAGACCCATTGGTGTGACAGGGTGTAGTCGATTTATATTTATTCTTCAGATTAGGTCTTTTGCAGTGGTTTGCTATAATATAAATCTATTTTCGGGGTGTGTAATTGTTAGACCTTTTTAATGACGGTCGTCTTCGAGTATAGAATCCAGAAGTTGGCAGTGAATATTTCGGAGACAGTAGGAAAGCGTAGTGCAGGTTCGCAGTGGATATCACAGCAGAGTGTAGTTCTTTCGGACAAGTTGCCTCTGGTCATTCCGGTAGCAAAACAAAGATGGCCGCCTTTATACACGACGGATACAGTGTTTTGCGCCTTCTGATTGGTCCACCTTCTATTTATAGACTATAAAGGGAATTAAGTCATTTTGACTCGCTCACTAGTTACATGCCTATATACACAAAAAACCGTAACAGTAAGGAAGTTTGTTTGGCCTAGAAAATCATTGCGTCATTATTATTGTCTTGGCTGCCGATTAGTTGCCCTACGGCTATTGTCTGCGATGGACGTTACTCCAAGAAAGCGTAAGAAAAATAATAACGCTGCAGAAAAACACTTGTAAGCCTTACCAGTGATACACGCTTAGGCGATCATTTATCTTTCGATACATGACTGATGAGGCAGATTTTTTTACGGCATTAGGTTGCCATAACTTCCTGCGTTAGACCAGATGCCATCCAAGGTTATAGAATCCGGTCTGTCCTTCTGTTTACACATAGCTGGTGGTAGAAGATGAGGATTCATACTTTTGCCCAAGGGTATTAGCACGCAAGTTAATATACCGGCAATGGAAAGTCAATTCTGGCCGAGGCAATGTTGTTCACTTTTGAACATAATCATCTGAGATAGGCAAAACACCATCCTTTTCTCTTTTCTAATTTTTATACGTATGTTCACTTAAGTAAAGGCACAAGACCCTCTCAAGGTAGAGAATTAATTTGTGGTATGTAATGAGCGTAAGAAAAGGAAAGAAGTGAATTTAATGAGGTTATGCCGGAAATAACGTAGCAGTCCCACTTTTATGCAAGTTTCATTAAAAATAACTGAGAACATACTGCGGTAAAAGCATTTTTTTCTGAATGTTGCCCATAATAAGTCAACAATTATTAAATTACATGACTCGTCAGCCAACACGCACACACGCGCGCGCACACACACAGACACACACACATATATATATATATATATATATATATATATATGTGTGTGTGTAAAAATATATAGAAAATAGGAAAGAACTCGTTAGATAAATAAACCAAAGTCATGTTGGAATCATATTTTTAAATAAATAAATATATATATATATATATATATATATATATATATATATAAACCATTTATCGTAAGAATCACTTTTGAGTTATTCACCTAAAAAGAGAACAGGTTAAAATTGTTTTGTGTCGGAAGCACTGTCTGCCCAAGTGCGCAACAGAGAGAGAAAAATCTCATTCAGGCCTTCAGTAATGGTACCAACATTCATACGCCGGCTTCTATCTTGAAGGTCCATTCAAAAACCATAAAGAGAACGGGGAAAGATGAGGAAACAGTACACAGTAGATCGATATCAGGAGGTCACAACAGGTAGAGGGATCTTCTTATCAACATAGAGCTAAAGAGAACAATTAGAAAAGATCCAACTCAATCCATAAGACGTGAAAGAGGAGTTTCAGCTTTGACAGTTCAAAGAGCAGTGAAAAAGGTTTGAAAATAAAACCGTACACGAAATCTCTGAGGGAAATTATTACTCCAGGACAGAAAGCTCGAAGTTTAGTTAGGGCAAAGATCATTTTCAATAATTGGGATAATAATCATTGAATAATATATATATATATATATATATATATATATATATGAATTTATTTCAATCCTGTATGAGATCCAGTCCTTAGATATGATTAATTAATGATGAACCTCTCATTGTCGTTCATGGTTTATTTCATTATGATACTTATTTTTAGCTTATAGACTAATTATACACACTTCTTGCTCAAAGTCAGGTCCAATAGTGTTATAAAATTCCAGTAAGATATCTTTAATCATTTCTAAGATACAACGGCTCGGAACTTATATATATATGCGTGTGTGTGTGTGTCTGTGTGTGTGTCTGTCTCTGTGTGTGTGTGTCTGTCTGTCTCTGTGTGTGTGTATGATGGCATCTCTCGTCGAGTTCGATGTATGAGGTTCCAACGACCAGTTACTAATTATCTGCATGCCTATGACGGGCAGTATATTGAGGCAAACTCGAGAATTGCACAAAAGTCCACAAAATATACAGGTGATAGTACTACATGATATATATATATATATATATATATATATATATATATATGAATTTCGAAAACGATCCATCCCAAGAAGATTACCGATGTTAGAATGTCAAAACACATGATGTGAACAATTGAAGCATTTCTTGGTGCAAATGAAGTTTCAATCAGATGCTGGAAATCTAGATTTAATAAAATGGCTGGCGGGTCCTTGCCCTTTTAAAACATTATCTTCTGCCTCCCTTTAAATTTTAAAGTTTCAATATATTTTCTTAAAAATAGAATCATTCATTTTTAGACTGCAATGGTCAGCTTGGATCCATTGACTGATATATATTTTTTTTTAATTTTATTTAGGATTTCCCAATGATTTAATTTCGCTAATGCATCACTGTCAGGAGGCATCAAATCTCCAAGACAAGAAATTGGCAAGAAACTGTTTTATGGTTAGAACAGGCGTTAATTCGTTAAATGACAGGAGCAAGTTGCTTCGAAATTGGACATTGTCTTAAGAGTGTCGTCGTTCGTTGCAGAACGACCGGCGAAGTCGAATTTGAAAGCGAACAGAAGCCAAGTGATCAGAGATGTTTTTCAATACTTGACAGCATTGCTTGTCCAATATGTAAGGCTTCTCTAATGAATTAATGTGTGTCCTATCAAAAGTGCAGGAGGGTCCTCAATGACGAAAACTTATATATATATATATATATATGTGTGTGTGTGTGTGTGTGTGTGTGTGTGTGTGTGTGTGTGTGTGTGTTTTAAGTGCTTGTTTGTCATTATTCATACACTCATACAAGCACTTAAAAACCTAGGTGATATTTTATTTCATTATAGTCGATAACAATCGGCTTCAAATCTTCAGACTTCTAAACCAAATGAAAAGGGAGAAATTTACTTTGGGTTTAAAAATTAAGAATCGTGATTTCATATTGAAAGTTTGATGGAAAGAAAGATGTTAATTTATTCTCGTGCAGGAAGGGGACAAATATAAATGGTGTGTCGTCTCAGTTGTATTAACTGACATTGGGACTGCCAGTGAACTAATTTAACAACCGGACTGTGGACATAAATCGTTACATGAAATGGCAATTGAGAATACATTTAAATAAAAGATTTTAATTGTAAAATCAAAATTCTATATCGCTCTACCTTCGGTTAAGATTTTGACACATATGTATTCAACTTAAAAAAAAAATCTTTTATAAATTATATTAAGAATAGTGGTTGGTTAAGAACATTCAAAAAATATTCAGAACCTTGATAAAGATTTCAATTCAAACGTAAATATGATCTATTCAAAATAAAACTGCATATATATATATATGTGTGTGTGTGTGTGTGTTTTCTAGTATACGATTATCCATGAGATTCTCCATGAATAATTAATACAAACACAAAGATATACAGAAGAAAATATATATAAAAAATCTATGTAAGGAAAAACTAGATATATTATATAAAGTATATAAAATAAAACCCAGATTTTTATAATTTAAACTTATTAAGGTTTAACAGGATACGAAGAGATATTTAAAAAAATGAAAACTAAGAAAAGGTAATAGTATCTGAATTATCTCGTATATGTCTACGAAGTTTAAAAGTTCACAGATTTAAGTTCAATAAGTATTTGTATGTCTAACTATATGAGAAACTTGTCATATAAATTAACATCTAGTAGCCAAATATTTTAGCTGTCTCATTTGGCATAGAGTTCTCAAAGGATGTATATCCTCTTGGAAAATTCGTATGAATTACCAATAATTTTACCATCAATATATATATATATATATATATATATATATATATAGTGAGAGATAGATAGATAGATAGATAGATAGATAGATAGATAGATAATGACAAACAAGCACTTAAAAAACTTAGGTGATAATTTATTTCATTATAGTCGATAACAAACGGCTTCAAATCATCAGACCTCTAAAACCAAATGAAAAGGGACAAATTTTCTTTTACGTTTAAAAATATTATATATATATATATATATATATATATATATATATATATTGTAATAAATATAGTGACAAAGATGATGACATTAGGCCGAATAATGTAAATAGTATATATATATATATATATATATATATATATATATATATATATATATATATACAAATGAGAGAAGTAACAAATAGGGTTTTTAAAAAAAAGTGCTCAATACAAAATAATATTATTATATTTTTATCATAATAAAATAAAAAAAAATTTAAATCGCCACACAAAAGCTTTCATGTTTCAACACTATGATTGTACTTACTCAGGTGATGGTTTTCTAACAAGTACACTACCATTATTTATGCCATTTTTGTGGTACGCTTCCTGTTGTCTTCATTGCGTGTAACCGTGCTCAAAACCACTATTTGGATTCCATAAATGTTTCAAGGAGCACCAGTGAATATTACTGTGTGTATTCTTATCACATGGACGAATTCCAATACGCACGCCTGTTTCAAAGACAATCAGTAAATACTTTTTCGGTATGAAGTTGAAAAATCTACAACTGTACCACCAACAGCTATTTTGACGTTCTGTGCTAGAATAATGAAACAAGAGGTATTAATTTCAAAGTGATCTTCGTAAAGATGTCATCTGTTTTCAGACATTGATATTATTTCCTCAGTTGATATTATGGAGTCTTTTAGCAGTTCCAATTTCTTGCGAAGGTTTCAGGAAATATTTCTCGTCTTCAAATAAAGTTTGAGGTTCAAATTAAGAAAGATCTTTGGAGAATTTGCTGTTCGGTTTGAAATCTCCCGACGCGAAATCGCTATCAGAAACTTTGAGAGATTTCTTCATTTCAGCAGCAGCTTGGCTGATAGTGACCCGTCCATTATTCGCTTGCAGAATGCCCCCAGTTGCAGGATTCTGCTGACGCCAGGGAAAAAAGAATGCTCAATTGCTTCATATGAATATAGGCACCCGGAGACAGGGACCACCTCTGACTCCTGCAAGTTTGAAACCCTATAAGAATGAAATCTGATTTGCGGAAAACACTCTAGCCCTCTTTTCCCTTATCATTCTCCCTATTCAGCACTCATTTTAACTATCTATCTATCTATCTATCTATCTATCTATCTATATATATATATATATATATATATATATATATATATATATATATGTGTGCGTGTATGTATATAATATCTTCTTCATATATATCTATTTGTCTGTCTCTATGAGTTTATTTATCTATCGATCTATTTCTGTCTGTTCCTATCTCTTCCTCTGTCCCCTCTCTCACCTCTCTCTCTCTCTCTCTCTCTCTATATATATATATATATATATATATATATATATATATATATATGGTGCAGTTCAGTTAATATTACATAAATCATTCATACAAATAGTAGATTAGTAAAGTTAATGATGTAAACTATATCATTAACTTTACTAATCTACTTTTTGTATGAATGATTCATGTAATATATATATATATATATATATATATATATATATAATAAAAGAAATTTCTCTGTATCCTTGGAAACAAAAATAATGAATTTCATGTGCGTTTAAAACTCAGTAAATTTTATAAGTTATTCCAAAATTTGCTTGAAGATGAAACGCAACAAGTGCTTTTACTTTAATTATATAATTAAATTTGAAGTTTTTAGCTTCGATATTTGAAACACGGTAATTCCTGTGTAGCGAAGGAGCCATACTTTTAAATCAGTTAATTCATACATACATACATACATACATATATATATATATATATATATATATATATATTATCCCAGTGGGTCGAATCACACATTCATATCAAGCAATCTATCTTAGTCTACTTCTATATATATATATATATATAGATATAGATAGATGTATATGTATATTATCCCCTTCATATATATATATTTGTCTGTGCATTTCTATCTATCTATTTATCAATCTATTTATCCATCTATCTATATATATATATATATATATATATATATATATTAAAAATGGACGAGGTCCGACAATTTATTTATTAAAGACATTTTTTATTTATGTTTAACGTTGTTATTTTATAGATACAAGTATTTAAGCCTCTGGCCATGATGAACCTTAAATGGTAGACAAGGCCGAATTTAATTTTATAAACTACATTCTTTCATGAATGGACTCGAGTGGTTAAGGCACGTCATATACGTATATGACTTAACCGTATAGGATGCAGGTGAACGAGTCGAATTTGTGTTATAAACGACAATTTTCTATGAAAATTGGTTAAGGACATTCAGCGCCGGTAAATGTTATTTAATACTGTTTATCATAAACAGAGCATTTACTGTTTTCATAAAATACTTGTAAATATTTGTATCTATAAAATAACAACGTTAAACATAAATAAAATGTATTTAATAAATAAATTGTCGGACCTCGTCCATTTTTTAACATATGACGTCATTTGTTTACATTCGATACGCCAGAGCAGTTATGAATGTACGAGATTCATGGAAGATTGTAGTTTATAACAGTAAATTCGACCTTGTCTACCATAAGGTTCATGGTGGCCGAGTGGTTAAGGCACGTCAGCGTATATGACGGTTCCGTATAGGATGCAGGTTCGAGTCCTGTCTATGAACGAATATTTTCTATGAAAATTTCTCGGACATTCAGGCCGGTAAATGTTATTTAATACTGTTTATCATAAACAGAGCATTTGCTTAAATACTTGTATCTATAAAATAACAACGTTAAACATAAATAAAATGTCTTTTAATAAATATATATATATATATTTGTCTGTGCATTTCTATCTATCTATTTATCAATCTATTTATCCATCTATCTATCTATCTATATATATATATATATATATAGATGTATATATATATTATCCCTTTCATATATATATATTTGTCTGTGCATTTCTATCTATCTATTTATCAATCTATTTATCCATCTATCTATTTATCAATCTATTTATCCATCTATCTATCTATCTATCTATCTATCTATATATATATATATATATATAGATGTATATGTATATTATCCCTTTCATATATATATATTTGTCTGTGCATTTCTATCTACCTATTTATCAATCTATTTATCCATCTATCTATTTATCAATCTATTTATCCATCTATCTATCTATCTATATATATATATATATATATATATATATATGTATATGTATATTATCCCTTTCATATATATATATTTGTCTGTGCTTTTGTATCTATCTATTTATCAATCTATTTATCCATCTATCTATTTATCTATCTATCTATATATATATATATATATATATATATATATATATATATATATAGATGTATATGTATATGTATATTATCCCTTTCATATATATATATTTGTCTGTGCATTTCTATTCATCTATTTATCAATCTATTTATCTATCTATCTATTTATCTATCTATCTATCTATATATATATATATATATATATATATATATATATATATATATAGATGTATATGTATATGTATATTATCCCTTTCATATATATATATTTGTCTGTGCATTTCTATCTATCTATTTATCAATCTATTTATCCATCTATCTATTTATCTATCTATCTATCTATCTATATATATATATATATATATATATATATATATATATATATAGATAGATGTATATGTATATGTATATTACACCTTTCATATATATATATTTGTCTGTGCATTTCTATCTATCTATTTATCAATCTATTTATCTATCTATCTATCTATCTATCTATATATATATATATATATATATATATATATATATATATATATATATATATATATATAGATGTATATGTATATTATCCCTTTCATATATATATATTTGTCTGTGCATTTCTATCTATCTATTTATCAATCTATTTATCCATCTATCTATTTATCTATCTATTTATCTATCTATCTATCTATATATATATATATATATATATATATATATATATATATATATATATAGATGTATATGTATATGTATATTATCCCTTTCATATATATATATTTGTCTGTGCATTTCTATCTATCTATTTATCAATCTATTTATCCATCTATCTATTTATCTATCTATCTATCTATATATATATATATATATATATATATATATATATAGAGATATATGTATATGTATATTACCCTTTCATATATATATATTTGTCTGTGCATTTCTATCTATCTATTTATCAATCTATTTATCCATCTATCTATTTATCTATATATATATATATATATATATATATATATATATATAGATGTATATGTATATTATCCCTTTCATATATATATATTTGTCTGTGCATTTCTATCTATCTATTTATCAATCTATTTATCCATCTATCTATTTATCTATCTATCTATATATATATATATATATATATATAGATGTATATGTATATGTATATTATCCCTTTCATATATATATATTTGTCTGTGCATTTCATTATCTATCTATCTATCTATCTATCTATTTATCTATCTATCTATTTATCTATCTATCTATTTATCTATCTATCTATTTATCTATCTATCTATTTCCGTCAGTTACTATCTGTCTATGTATCTATCTTTCTCTTTCTTTGCCTTTTCCTCTCTTTGTATCTCATTCCCTACATGACAACCCACCACCATCCTTACTTCTGCATTGTTTTACATACATATATATATATATATATATATATATATATATATATATATATATATATATATATATTATCCCAGTGGGTCGAATCACACATTCATATCAAGCAATCTATCTTAGTCTACTTTATCTATCTATCTATCTATCTATATATATATATATATATATATATATATATATATATATATATATATATGTATATGTATATTATCCCCTTCATATATATACTTCTGCATTGTTTTCTTTATTACTTTCTTATGTATTCCATGTGAAGATCATGTGAACCTATGCTCATCTCAAACTCCATATCAATAGCAGCATAAACCCTTCTCTTGTCATCACCCGCCGTCTGACTTTTATTGAAAACGACCCACGATCACCGAGAATACAAGGAACGTAGATCATCAGTTTGGCAAAGTTCTTTATTATAAGTTAAATGACTAATTCCCAACTCGAACAAAAAAATAAAAAAATAGAATAAAATAATGCTCAAAAGATATTTAACGTCAGTACCGTTAAACCAATATCCGTATGGACAAATTTGCCCGTAAAAAAGGTTTCAAGGAAAACTGAGTTGTAAAACTGATATTGAATCATTTGCTATGTCTGTTCCAAGAAAAGTTTGTTCACTGTGTTATTCTAGATAATTTTCTCAACAGAATTTTACCCATTCATATGTCACCTAATTGCTCATGCATTTAATATTGTTGTTGTTATAAGGCGTTTAAACTGCTTGTGCGTTCATCGTCAGCCATGGGGCTTTTGTTTAATTTTTGAATTTCTAAAATTATTTTGGTACATTTTGATTTGGGGTGAAACGGCTGCCTTTGTGCCTTTATTCAAAATCGATAAAAGAATTCCCTCCAAATTCCGAGAAGTATATTTGGAGCCTACCTTTAGGTTTTTCAAGGAGAGTGAAAAAAAAAAAAAAACAACACATAAGAATTTTGACAACTACCAGACAACAATTGCATGTATCATTAAAGTCGCTCCAACATCAAGGAAAAATCTTCGGCTGGTGAGCTTGTTCTATTCTTCACTTTTTCCAAGAATTTTTGTTTCGAATATGGTCCCAATTCTTTGAAAATGAATCAGAGAAATGTTTCTCAATTTCTTCACTTTATGTAGTTTTCTTTTCTGAGGAACTTATTTGCAGGATTATAAATTTTTATTCTAAAAAAACATATTTCATTTTCATTGATCATTTACATACATGTTCTTGGTCATTCATTTTTATATGTTAACAACAAATTTATCGTCTGTTTTTAAACTCATCTCGTCTCGTCTTCCTTTGTCCATAGAGTTTACCTGAAACATTTGTTTCAACTATTTTTTCATAGTTTTTTTTTTTTTTTTACTAAATAAAATATCTTGTTCAGGGGATTGTTCTATGAATTATAAAGATTCTTGATAAAATCCAATGAAAAATCTGCAAATTTATTGTTCCTGACCTGGCATCTCGGCTTGAGTCATTTTGCCGCTAACATATCGTAGTTCGCCTGAAGCTTTTCTATAAATATTTTCATGACACACGGCCCACTGAATAAAATCATTGGTTAGATTCAGAGACTTGTCCCAAAGAGTTGTCAGTTCAATTCCTGGCTACGGCAGTGACGAACAAAAACGTGGAGTTAAAGGGAGACATAAGTGAGACATCCGAAGGGGCATGGCAAGTGGAACAAGAATAATATACCCCGGTGGACGAAATAAAGGGTTCAGTTCGAAGTTCCAATGACCTGAAGAAGGCCGGGGCGTACAACGGTCGAAACGTTTTGAACATGGCAATAAAAATGAGGACAATAATCCGAACAATGTAAATAAATGTAAATAATTACAAGACCTCATCTCAGAAATATAGATAGATATAGAAGAAGGCCGGAGCGTACAACGGTCTAAACGTCGTGAATATGGCAACGAAGATGAGGACAACAGTCCGAACAATGTAAATAGTGTAAATAATTACAATACCTCATCTCAGAAATATAGACAGATATAAAAGAAGGCCGGATTGTTTTGAGGTAACGGTAAATATGCCAATATCCCTGCTATCATTAATTATACATTATTCCTTTTCGGAGGGTCTTACATTTGTTTTCAAGGCTATTTGTGTGTGCATTTATGCAACAGTTTTTTCTTCGTCTTCTTTTCTTTTTTATTATTATAGATAGAGAAAATTTAGTCATATTATTTAACAAAATAAACACGCACATACAAGCACACACACACATGGTTATTCATTGAGCAAAATACTTCCATTTAAAAGAGTGTTTTCTTTATAAGCAGTCTCTCCCCACCTCTCGCTTTATATATATATATATATATATATATATATATATATATATATATATATATATATTATTGCTATTATTATTTTATTACAATCGATTATAATAAAAACATGTTGAAATCGTTAAACAAATGCTTTAATGTTTCAATACTACGATTGTACTTCTTCAGGCGATGGTAAGAAACTCATGATTAAAGGAATTTCTTCACTTCTTTCTCTCCTTTATATACAGGCATATATATATATATATATATATATTCATCTTATGCAGTGTTACATTAGAACATGCACCTATCCATTACAAAATGGTACATTTTTGTTTCAACGTCAAAAAGAAAAAAGTTCTCATATATATATATATATATATATATATATATATATATATATATATATATATATATATATATATATATATACAATCCAAGACTGTTTATGGCTCGCCTATTGGATATATTATTAGGTAATCTAGATTGTGCAGCGTGATATAAGAACGATTCGTTCACTGTTTTGTACAGATCCCAGTCCGATCAACATGTGCATCTAATAGAAGCGGTTTTTATTAAGTTACATCAACCGTCTCTGTGTTTTCATAAAAAGAATTTTGTTCTGTCGCTCTCACTTTGAACCATTTACATTAGGATTTTTCCTTGTATATTTCCTACATTTATTTTTCTTTCCCACTCGTTTTATTTACTTGTGCTTCTTTTTACCACTCCTTATATTTTCTCACAATCCTTATTATTTATTGTTGCGTTTTCTTGAAAATTATTAACAAGGCTAGAACATGTAAAACTTGGGATGACCCATGCCCTTTATGCATCCATGAGAAATTGCACATTATTAAGCTTCTAAATAATAAGAATCTATTAAACAATAAACACGAGTTAACGGTTTTTTGTAGGCATCATCAGATTTTTGGTTTGAATTTTTAGCTAAAAACTAGCATACAATATAATAACTTGTTTAATCCATAGCCCACTCATCAGATTCATGGTTTGAATAATTAACTAAAAACATGCATACAATATAACACCCTTCATAATCCATAGCCGAAATAAATAGTTTAAATACCATAAAAAAAGATAACCCTTTATGAAGTCGTCAAAAACAAACGTTACGACAGTTTTTTTTATATGCACAAATCCCTTTCATAAAAAAAAAAAAAAATAAATAAATCTCCATAGACATGCAAACTAGACGAGGGTTAATACATCTTCCGTTTCAAATTTAGACACCTCCACCTTTCCCTGACTTGACATCTACGAAAGTAACTCTATACTGATACTTATTATTAACACCCAACACCCGCCTACCCAACTTAAACAATTCGCCCTAGCTGTTACCATGGAAATTTTGATTTCAATTATTAAAACACGTAAATTTCAGAAACACGTTATTCCAAAAAAAATTTCGCTTGAAGATGGAACAGAGCTTTATTTTAACTCAATTTAATTTAAATAATTATATTGAAGTTTTCGGCTCTTGTTTTGAAACATGAGACTTCTTATGTAGCGTTTTGGAATCATATTTTAAATAAATAATTATATTTATGCTCTACTTTTGTATCGAGTACTATTTTTTAAAAATAATAACTAAAATACTAAGGGACTTTGGATTATTTACCTAACCAGTTCCTTCTTATTTCCTATATATTTCACACACACACACACACACACACACACACACATATATATATATATATATATATATATATATATATATATATATATGAAATGGACACAATCCGACAATTATTTTAAGACATTTTTATGTTTATACTTTTTGTTATAGATACAAATATTAAGCAAAATGTTCTGTTTATAATAAACTTAGCATTTACTTAAATGTTTGTATCGATAAAAAGAATGTATAAACATGAAAATGTCTTAAAATATATATATATATATATATATATATATATATATATATATATGTCGGCCTGACGATTGCGTCTAGCATGAAACTTCCTTCCGTCTCTGAGTGTTGACTTCAATGTTCAATCTATATTTATGATATATATATATATATATATATATATATATAATCTGGAAAGGGAAAATGCTCATATACTATTGAAATTGCAGATAACATAGGAACCATTGATTCTCTATAATAACATATATAATAATAATATAATATAATATCAATAACATTCAGATCTCGCAAGCCTTGCCTCTGTAAACTGAGGGATTATTTGCTGGGTCTGAATGTTATTAAGCTCTAGTTTTCCTTGAAAATTTTTCTTCCCATTAGTCATCATCTATTTAGTTTACTCATCTCTTATTTTAAGAATTCCCAGGAATAAACTTGATAAGACTGAGACGAAACCGGTTGTTTTTTTAGCTATTAGAATGTACATTAAAAATGCCTTTTAGATTATGCTTATTTTATGCTATTATAAAATTTTGTACACTAAAAATTTAGTTGAAATATATATATATATATATATATATATATATATGTGTGTGTGTGTGTACGATATGATAAGATAAATAACAAAACTTCTTGGAACTTGGAAGGGACGCGTCGTCTCTTCTTGTATTCAAAACGCCATAAATTATACAAACGTTTGTTTAACTAGTCGAATTCTCATGAAACCTGATTAACTAATTAATATAAAACAAGTTAAAAAATAAAAATCGCATTTTTTTTTTTAACGCGATATCTCATTTTGTGATGAAACATTAATAAAAGTGAAAACTTTAGAAAAAACCTTTCTTATCCTAAATCTCTCGGATTTCGATTCATATATGATCCTAATTTATATATATATATATATATATATATATATATATATATATATATATATATATATATATAACAAGGAATAAGCGTAATTTAAAAGGCATTTCTAATGTAAATTCTAATAGTTAAAAAACAACTAACAAACATTCAAACACAGCAGGGATTGTTTGCTGGGTCTGAAAGTTATTGGGCTCTAGTTGTCCTTGAAATATTTCTTCCCATTAGTCATCATCTATATATATATATATATATATATATATATATATATATATATATATATATATTAGTTTATGCAAAACTAGGTAATCCGTATGGGTAGACCCAAGGAGGATGATATCTAGAGAGCTCAATGTAAATCCAGAGCAAATAAATTTGAATAAAAACAGACCACTTTAAGTTTCCATGTAATAAATTATTTCACCACAGCCCTTTTAAAGGATCAACATTTGGAAGTAAAGTGTGATGATCCAGAGCCCTTTAAAAGGGCTGTGGTGAAATAATTTATTACCTGGAACCTTAAAGTGGTCTGTCTGTATTCAAATATATATATATATACATTTCTATGTATATGGAAAAATGCACATATATTTATTGCAACAGCAATTAACATGGATATCAGTGATTCTCCAATATTTTGTCATTACGCATGCGTACACTAAATGCCTTTTATTTGATGTAATCCTATCAGATATAAACAAAATGCATGAAGGCCTTGAGTATTAAACAAAAACATCTTAGATAAAGACTTTGCTTGGCTCCTTTTTCCCTCCAACCGTTAGGTAGTCGGAAAAATCTCAGCTTATTGAAGGCCTGGTTTCCCAGTTCATTTCCTCTATTATTTAATCTGGTCGTCTTTTTCAATTACCCACGTATGTCGATGACAGCAACAAGAAAAGCTCACTGAATTTCTAGTTTCCTTGGATAAATGTACTCCAGATATTTTGATTTCGTTTGCGTTGAACAGGAAATCTTTAACTCTGTGGCATATAAAGCAAAATGTCTTTAAGTCAATAGAAAAGGGAACACGCATGATGTCATGGGGCTAATTGATATTTGAACAGTCGTGTCAAATACACATATGTCAATGTAATCCCACTGAGTTGATTTTTTATTATTATTATATATATATATATATATATATATATATATATATATATATACGAATACAAGGTTCGTATAGATGAACCAAAAACACTATTCAAAAAAAAAAACGTACTCAATAGAGAATAGAGCGAATATAAAAGTTTTACCATCACTACAAAAATAGTAATTTTGTAGAATATGTAGAATACATACATACATACCTACAAACATATATATATATATATATATATATATATATATATATATATATATATCCGAATACAAGGTTGGTATAGATGAACCAAAAAACACTATTTTTTTAAAACGTACTCAATAGAGTGTAGAGCGGATATAAAAGATTTAACAGATTCTACAAAAATAGTAATGTTGTTTCAACACTTCTACTGTCTTGTCAAATGATGGTGTTGTAAGTAAAATAAAAATTTTATTTTTATTTTACTTACAGCTAAATATATATTTAACAAATTTGCATGCCTTTACCTACAGATAAAATGTCATTTTAGTAGTATTATAAACTCTTTTTTTATACAAAAATATATTGCTAGTATTTCTATGTATTTTTATACCTTTATAGTGATTTGTTTTTATTTGGGGATTCACTATTTGCCCACAGCTAGGACCATAACAGGTGCTACCACCCAGGGTCAGGATAGACCTGGGAACCACAGCAGTTAAGAGGTGGCTTAACTCTCTTTAAAACCTACAATCGCCAAACCTGAGGCCTTTCCGCTGGGTGTAGCTTATCGCCATACCCAGAATTAGAATTTGTCTCTGTCGGCTTGTTTGTTTAGCGACATATGAACACTTTATGGGTCATTTAATATTGAAATTTAATTGGGGGTAGGGTCATTAGTAAATTCTTTTATAAAAAATTATTACTGGTAATACCGTAATTCCCCATGGATAATACGCCTTCATCCATAACACGCTCCTCTAAAATTATGCTGCTAGTGTGCGAAAATGCTTCTACTCATGCATAATACGCACCCTTTGTTTACTAATCAAACCCTATAAATTGTACCTCTCCAGTTTCCTTACGGCCAGCTTTTCCTATTCTTATTTTAAAAAAAAGATTTTAAACATAGAATAATATTATTCTAATTTAGTTTTATGATAATTCTTGTTTTATTTTACATATGTAAATATTATAAGGGTCATATCGTATTTGACATCGTTATGGGGTCGCAATGGCCGAATGTTAGTGACAAATTGTCTTAGTGTTTGTGGTGAGTAGTCATTTCGCAACTGAAATGGACCTATGAAAAGGCAATAATTGAAAATTATATTTTTAGAAAAAAAAATGCGTATTATACATGAGGAATTACAGTATTTATTTATTTATTTTTTACAAAATATATTGCAGGTAATCTTTTATTATGAAAATGGATTGCTGGTATTTTTACTATAAAATGCTTTATACTTCCATAATGTTTTGACCACAGGGTGTTATCCAAAGCTGCGACCTGTCAGGTGCTACCCACCCCCGGGGGCCAGGGACAACAAGAAATTAAAAGATGATTCCACTCTTTTTTCAAAATCATCAATCTCATGTTAAAAGGCCTTAAGAAACGGGGAGAAACCTCGTAAGAAACAAAGAAAAGAGTACTGAATTCTGATCTTGATTAGTTTTCCTATATAATAATGAAGCTAGACAATCTCCTCACAGATAAAGAAAAGTCTTGATAAAGATATGTAATGTGATAGGTACTGATCTGGCATCTCGTCTACAGTCGTTTACAGGCGTGCTGTGGTTTCCCTCTGTCTTTTCTTGAAATATTTCCATAGCAACTGCTCTGGGGAGCTATTTTAAATGATACACCAACAGCAAGAATTTAAGCGTGCTACTAGGTTGGCATCTCGGCTCCACCTTTTCCTGCCGAAAGAGTTAAATGCAGCCCTCTATTCTACTCCAACAGCTTTTATCTCGCACTTCCCAACAGTGGAACTCCCTTCCTATCACTTGCTTCCTTGATAATCTTTAAATATTCTTCTGATGCCTTAATCCTGATCCCCGTCCATCTCTATATCCTTTCCTCAAACAGCCATCTTTACTCTTACTCTCATTCTCTGTAACCCCTTGCGTTCTTGTGGCACTCCCGCCACAAAAAGAAATGTAGTGCTTCAGAAGGAGGTTGATGATACCAAGAACTGAACAAGTGAGAAAAGACAGAGTTATGGAAACAAAATGTACAGTTTTACTTAAAATCAGAAAGTGAGTTGAAATTTACTGTGTACATAATGAGGGAAGAGGGTTTCGAAAAATTGAAACTCACATGGCACATCGAAGGCAGGCGAGACAGAGGAAATCAGCACATAGCCGCCCTAACAAGCTTTTGTAAATGGCTGGCAGAACAGGGATTAGTAGAGATAAGATAATGATAAACTTGACAAAGTGCTACAATGGCACATTAGAAAGGCGAAAGTTGCATTAAAAAGCTAAGCAAAGTATTAAGAAACAGGAAAAAAAGTTGTTAAAAAAAAAGAAAAGTGCGCAGAATTTCTAAAGTGTATTCTGAACAATTTCATCACAGATGGAGAAGAGGCTTGAAGCATCAAAGATGTTGTTCTACAGGAGGATGATGGGAATATCAGGGAAAGAGCATGCAAGAGGAAGAAACGGTTAAAATTTCTAGAGCACATAATGTAGAAAATTAAACAGTCATAGTTTATATGGAAATCAAGAGAACAGAGAAAAGTACAGTATAACATACCTAACATGCGTGTGTACATAGCTGGCATCTCAGGGATTAGGAGAGATAGCAAAATGACTAAATTTACTAAGCGCTACAAAAGTCAGGAAACTGTGGAGGGCTATGGTCGCTTACATCCTGAAGGGACACATGAAGAATTGTTTCTAGCTTTATGACACTTCTGCTTATATATTTATAAAAATGATATTCACACGAGGATGTATGGTTGAGAGTGGAACGTATTGCTGGATTTTAGTGTATTGATTATAATTAACTGAAGCAGTTACATTTGATTGGTCTAAAATTGTATGACGTAACAGTAAAGAAAATAATCCTTCTTACTTTCTTTGCAAAACGATTCGTTTTTTTTTTTTTTTATCTTTCTTTTTAAGTTTTCAAAAAATGTAAATAAAATAAACGAAAAAAAAAAAAACCCCGGCAAATCCACATAACAGATAAGAGGATCAGGTCGCCACAAGCAATCAGAGAGGAACATATTAGACCATTTTAGCACATGCGCACTCTTACTTCCGAGAAAATAAGAAAAAAAAAATCACACACGGACAAGCCGTCCATTTACAGAAACTAATATGCCGGAAGCGATTCGGATAATCAAAAAGACTTGAATACTTGTAAAAAAAAAAGGCATAAGTATGCAAATTTAATATAATTCACAGGTGATTCGATTTTAAACAACAAGAATTTTAAAAATGGTTTGTGAAGACCAATTAAAATGATCGTATGTATGTATGTATCTATCTATCTATCTATCGCAGTTTCTTCATATCTATCTCTTTCAGATTATTCGTATATATCTATCTATCTATCAATCTATCGCAGTTTCTTCTTCTCTGTCTCTCTATCTCAGATTATTTATATCTATCTATCTATCTATCTATCTATCTATCACCGTTTCTTCATATCTATCTTTTGTGATGTCAACGAGCACGCGTTGCCATTTTTGCAATGACACCGGATATTCATGTTCACTTTCGCAATGCTCGTTGTAGTAGAGACTTTGTAATCAGAGATACAACTATAGTAACGCCGTTGAACAATACGGGTGTCAGACGCCTTCGAATAACACTCGCACTAATAGTCCTTGCTCGATAATACTCGATCGAATAGTAATCTGTATCGTGATCTAAATAGAGAAATAATATTGTGAAGGAAGTAGAGAAATATTATAGACTAGAAATGGTGATCCATATAGTAATAAAATATCGAACAGAAATAACAGTCCATTAGAGACAGGTTACCTCCCATATTTCTTCTATGGTCACGTGATCTACTTAATTCAATAATGGGATCGCCTGTGTTTGCTCACTGGCGATCTAGGTGCAAGCACAAGTGTCGGCAGCGACATTTTATTTCTATATAGCATAATCTCTCTATCACATATTATCCATATCTATCTCTCTATCTATCTCTATATCTATCTATCTATCTATCTATCTATCTATCTATCTCATTCTGTGCATATCTATCTATCTATCTATCTATCTCAGTTTCTTCATATCTATCTCTTTATATCAGATTTTCCATATTTATCTATCTATGCTATTCTGTGCATATCTATCTATCTATCTATCTATCTATCTATCTATCTATCTATCTATCTATCTATCTCATTCTGTGCATATCTATCTATCTATATATCTATCTATCTCAGTTTCTTCATATCTATCTCTTTATATCAGATTTTCCATATCTATCTATCTATCTATCTATCTATCTATCTATCTATCTATCTCATTCTGTGCATATCTATCTATCTATCTATCTATCTATCTATCTATCTATCTATATATATATATATATATATATATATATATATATATCAGTTTTTTCATATCCAACTCTCTATCCTAGATTATCAATATCTATCTATCTATCGCAGTTTCTTCATATCTATCTCAGATTATTCATATCTATCTATCTATCTATCTATCTATCTATCTATCTCAGTTTTTTCATATCTATCTCTCTATCCCAGATTATCAATATCTATCTATCTGTCTATCTATCTATCTATCTATCTATCTATCTATCTATCTATCCCATCATGTTCATTATCTATCTATCTATCTATCTATCTATCTATCTATCTATCTATTGCAGTTTCTTCATATCTATCTCTCTATCCCAGATTATCTATCTATCTATCTATCTATCTATCTATCTATCTATCTATCTATCTATCTATCTATCTATTGCAGTTTCTTCATATCTATCTCTCTCTCTCAGATTTTTCATATTTATCTATCTCTTTATCTGCCTCTCTATCTGAAATTTCATATCTATATCTATATTTCTTTCTCACACTATTTATTATCTCATTTTATATCTTCTTTTCAGTTAATACTAATCCTCTTTATATATATTACCACTATCTATGAAAACTCTGTGACATACGACAATGCTCTACGCAAAAGTGAGTGGACTGACAATGAAAGAAGACACTTGAATTTCTTCAGGACATATAATGAGCAAAGAATGACGGACACTCACATGACTCATTTGAGGTAGGACTGGCACAGTAAACCAACGACTTCAAGCTTTTTTAAATGAATTGATGATCAGTCGCTAAACGACAAAAGATCTGCAAAAAACAGGGAGTAGGGAGTGTCATGATCATCGATGTCTTAAGAAACACCGAAACTAGAAGACGAAAAAAAAAAACTCGAAGACTTCTAAAAAAGAAATAAGAATTAAACACCGAAAATTTAAAACATGTATTGACCTAAATATTCTTTAAATATATTGCAACGAGAGCGCCTGGAAGAAGGATTTATTCTTCCATTTGTAACACCGCTATTATGAACAATATTATATCCATGATATAATAACACCATAGCTCAAAGCCGGAACGGAATGACTGAAAGGAAAATGAATGACAAAGATACATTTTTTCCCAGAGAGACTTTTATACCACTAAAACATAAACAAGGCTTAAAACAATATATATATATATATATATATATATATATATATATATATATATATATATATATAACCCAGTCTGTCCTGCTATTTAACCCATAGCTGGAAGGAAATGAAGAGGATTCACACCTTTCCCAAGAAAGAAAGTTGGATGGCAACTAGTCTAGGAGAAGGACAACTCTGAATTCAAAACCTGCGGAGGGTCGTTTGGGGACCTTGTGGCACGTAGTGCACCAGGTCTCTGTATTCGGCCCTTCAAAAAGTGTGGATGGTCCTGCACGAAACCTTCACCACTATAATCGAATCTCATGTGCCGGTGTTCGGGTTGTCAGTTTCCTGGAAACTGATCTGCTTGACCCTCATACGTCGAACCCGACGGGAGAATCGATTTTTTTTTTAGATTTATATATATATATATATATATATATAAGTTATGAAGAACTTGGTAAACCGTATGGGTAATTCCAAGGAGGATGAAATCCTGAGTTACAGCCCCTTTAGATTTACTTCCCTCTCCCCATCTCTCCTTGCCGTAACACTCATTTGTATATATCTGTTTTACTGTTTTCTGTCTCCTCTTTCTTTTTCATTTTTTCTTTTTTCTTTTCTCCCTACTCCCCTCCCATTTCTATATATCATTTCCGTTAAGTTAACCATCTAAATAGGTCAAGGTCTGGTCACTCTTCCTATCACAATATAAAGTACACTTGAGAGAGATAAGAAATTAACCCCTCCCTATACTCTACCATGTCTCTTTAACTATCCCTCTCACACCTCCTGTTAAATTACAAAAACTTACACTACCCATCAATTTTTAATCTCATTTTTCGTTTTATTTCTTTGTTGGAAGTGTTACCTGATGATCCGGAGTCCTTTAAAAGGATTTTGGTGAAATAAATTATTGTAATGGTACCTTAAATTGGTCTGTTTTTCATTATATATATATATATATATATATATATATATATATATATATACCTACACATTAAAGAACAGTTAAAGGAGAAAAAAAAAGGAAGAGTCTTACATATAATATGGAGATACTCCTGTGGCTGGAGAATCCATGTTTAGGGCTCCACATTCAAAGAAGTTGCATTCAACTATGTTCTAAGTAAGGTGATGTAATGGAATAACCAGTCACCCCCATGAATGATTACACTATGTGTAGTAAGTACCTATAAAGTCTACTGTCTATGAGGGATAGGACAGGGAAGAGTGAGAGAGAGACGACGCAAGCACGTCCGGCAATCCAATTAATGGCACTCACTACTAGATTAATCTGTGTGTATAACTGTACCGTATTTCATATTGTTCTGGTTGTGGTTTTTTTTTGTTTTTTATTTTGTTTTTTTAAGCATTACGCCCCGAGCAAGGCGTGAAGCCACTAGGATGCAGGGGGGTTGCAGAAGATTTGGAGCGAGAGCAGATAGGAGTGATAGAAGAAAGGATGAGGAGAAGGATAGTGGGTAGATCAAGGTAACTGGAGATGTCAATTGACATTACATTTGAATAGTTGGAGATTGTAGCTCTCAGTAATTGAGAAGGGTGTTCCACAGGCGAGAGGTGCGAGGTATGAAGCTATTGGAGTAGAAGAGACGGCTACATTTACAAGTTTCTACAGTGTAAGGGTGAGAGCGGGATGCCAGCCTCGTATGGGCGCTTGAATTCATGGAGTCTGGGAACCAGTGAAAGCAGCTCATCGGAGCTATTACCATGAAAGTATTTGTAGAAAAGGCAGAGAGAGGCGACGGTGCGTCTGTGAGAAAGTGATTGTAGACGAGATGCCAGATCAGGGCCAATTATATTACATATTCGCACAGAATATAAGAGTGGCGACGAATATGTTTAAAACGAACTCACACGTAACATAACATAAAGAAACGGTGAGTTTTGGGTTTCCTAAATTTAGGACAATGAGCTGGAGTTTCATTCTATATCCGAGAAAGATATATTCCCAAATAGAAGCATCGCCATAGACCTTTAAGCTGCAGGGAAGGCAAATTCAGACGCTGCCCCGGGCCAGGAGGTGGTTAAAGAGACCAACCTTAGGATTTAGCTGCTGAAAACAAACTGAATTTGACTGCCGCTTTGTCACTCTATGAAGTGACGTCATGCGACTTATTTCAACCAAAGGGAGACAGTCGCCTTCTGTATCCCTACAATATCATTAAAGGGGAAGAAAAATGTGTGACACACGACAATGGTTTATGCAAAAAGCAGTAGATTGAAAATATGTCCATGATTTGCTATCAACCAATGGCGTCAGTAGAAAGAACAAATATCCGTGTGCATCATTAAGTTCAACCACAAATCTGTTGTAATCAGTCCAGCAGGCAACGTAATAGCAAAAACGGGGTCAGGAAATCCAACCTTCTTGCAGCAACAGAAACGCATTTTCATTGACCAAGCTCAAAAATCGTTCTGCTTCCCGTAAACCAAAAGCAACGGCATTTATTTACCGAACAATTTTTCTGATTGAGCACGCTATTCCGAGAGGAAAGAACAGCTATCTAACCACCGAATATAAGAATTTTTGCAAGATTATCTTCTTGGGCAGACCAGACATTTTCTGTGTTACTGTTAGCTAAATCCTGGGTATGACGATAAACTACACCCGGTAGCAAGGTCTCTGATCAGGAGAATGGAGGTTTTGAGGAAGGTGGAACGATCTCTTATTAATATGTTATTCCCGGGTCAACCCTGACCTGGGGTCGTAGAACCTGTTAGGTCTCAGATATGGGTAATTAGGGAAACCTAAACAAAAACGGTATAAAAACATAAAAATACAGTTTGGTTTGGTTTGGTTTGGTTTATTTTGTTTTACGGCATATCAACCACAATGGGTTATTTAATGCCACAACGTTTTTAAAATAGATTCGTATGAATAGAATATGTATTCTTTGGTTTAGATTGGTTTGGTTTATTTTGTTTTACGGCATATCAACCTCAATGGGTTATTTAATGCCGACAAAATTTTTATTGCTGGTAACGTTTTTTCTTCAAAAATCTATTTTTGGGAATATTTTTCCTTCAAGAAATCTATAGCAGGTCATATTTTTTTTCCAAAGAATTTATAAGTGTTTGTATTGATGGTATTTTTTAAAAGTATTTCTGATAATAATTTTTCCTTCAAAAATTTTTGCAGGTAATATTTTTTTTATTACAAAGTATTTCTGGTATTAAAACCTATTTTTACACAAGTTTGGGTGTTAACTATTTGCCCATAGCAGTGACCCTAACAGTTGCGACCACCCCCTGGTTAGGGTGGACATGGGAACAGCAGCAATTAAAAGGTGGTTCCACGTTCCTCAAAACCGCCTAATCAGAGGCCTTGATGCCGGGTGTAGTTTATCGTCTTACCCAGGACGCGGATGTAGTTTATCGTCATACCCAGCACGGCATACGTTTGTTTTGGTTTATTTTATTGGACGGCATAACAACCTTAATGTGTTATTTAATGACGACAAGATTTGTATTACTGGTAATAATCTTTTTCCGAAAATGTGTTGCAGGCAATGATTATTTTTTCTTCTAAAAATGAATTGCTGGTAATATTTTTTCTTTTTCAAATATGTACTACTGGTAACAATTTTTCAAAAAAGGTATTGCTGGTATTAATGCCTATTTTAAACTTTCAGTTTTTGAACCACCTTTTCTGGGGGTGGGGCGTTAACATTTTGCCTATAGCTGGAACTCTGACAAGTGTTATCGCCCCGGGTCAGGGTAGACCTGGGAACATGAGCAATTGGGAGGTTGTTCCACGCTCCGAAAAACCTACTGTTCAGAGACTTTGCTGTCGGATATAGTTTATCGTTTTACCCAGGACGCAGAAATAGTTTATCATCTTACCCAGGACGCGTATGTAGTTTATAGTCTTATCCGGGACATGGATGTAGTTTTCGTCTTAGTTAGGACGCGGATGTGTTTTATTGACTTACTCAGGACGAGGATGTAGTTTATCGTCTTACCCAGGACGCGGATGTAGTTTATAGTCTTAGCCAGGACACGGATGTAGTTTAACGTCTTAGCCAGGACGCGGATGTAGTTTATCGTCTTACTCAGGACGCGGATGTTGTTTATCGTCTTACCTAGGACGCGGATGTAGTTTATCGTCTTACTCAGGACTCGGATGTAGTTAATCGTTTCTTCCAGGAGGGATTAGCTTAGTTTCTCTTTCTTACTTACTAGGTTTTTACTGTTTTCTTTAATATTCCTTTGGCAGATCACGCACAAAACACGAACTCTTTTTTTTGAGGGAGATGATTTTCTCTTTCGTTACAGTCCACAACCGACTTCGAAATCTGAGCTCCATGGAAATAAAGCTAATATGGTGGTGGGATTGTCGTGTATTTATTAATTCCGAAGTCTTAAAATGCAGTGAAACGTTAAATGCACATCTGCACATGCGGCAGATGGAACCTGTCAATACAATACAATATATATATATATATATATATATATATATATATATATATATATATATATTCGGACTGTTATCTTCATCTTCATTGCCATATACACAACGTTTCGGCCGATGTACTCTCCGGCCTTTATGTCATATTTCTCTGTCTATATCTCTGTCTATATCTCTGAGATGAGGTCTTATACTTACTTGCATTATTTACATTATTCGGACTATTATCCTCATCTTCATTGCCATATACACAACGTTTCGGCCGTTGCACTCTCCGGCCTTTATGTCATATTTCTTTGTCTATATCACTGTCTATATCTCTGAGATGAGGTATTATGATTACTTGCAGCATTTACATGATTAGGACTGTTATCCTCATCTTCATTGCAATATACACAACGTTTCGGCCGTTGTACTCTCCGGCCTTTATGTCATATTTCTTTGTCTATATTTCTGAGATGAGTTCTTATGATTACTTGCATTATTTACAACGTTTCGGCCGTTGTACGCTCTGGCCATGTTTATTATAAAGAGAGCATTTACTTAAATATTTGTATCTATAAAGAGAGTGCATGAGCATAAAAAAATTCCTTAAAATAATTATCGGCCTTTGTCCATATATATATATATATATATATATATCGATTCTCCCGTCGGGTTCGACATATGAGAGTCAAGTAGATCAGTTTCAAGGAAACTGACAGTCCCACACCGGCACATGAGATTCGATTATAGTAGTGAAGGTTTCGTGCAGGACCATCCATCACTTTTTGGAGGGCCGGAGACCTGGTGCACCGAATGCCACAAGGTCCCCAAACGACCCTCCGCAGGTTTTGAATTCAGAATTGTCTTTCTCCTAGACCAGTTGCCATCCAAGGCTATAGAACCCAGTCTGACCAGCCATTTTACCTGGAGGGAGAAGAAGAGGATTCATACCATTCCCAAGGATGCTAGCACGTAAGTGAATGTAATGGATTCAACCCAGATTCGAACTCGGCTCTGCGATCCCTCAACCCGAGCCGATAACCATTACTCCACAGTGCCTCCATATATCTAGCAAAATTGTTTAATTGTTAGATGAATATTTTGAACCGTTGTATCTTAGAAATGATTAAAAAATACCTTACCGGATTTATCCGAGGACGCTATTGGACTCTACATTAAAAAATGAGAATATATAATTAACCTCCAAGCTTAAAAGAAGAATCGTGATGAAATCGATCATAAACGAAAATGACATTAATTAATCATATATAAGAATCGGAAGCTCATAAAGGATTGAAATTAAGTTCATATATATATATATATATATATATATAATTATTTATTTAAAAATATGATTCCAACACGCTACATAAGAGTTCTCATGTTTCAAAACAAGAGCCGAAAACTTCAATATAATTATTTGAATTAAATTGTATTAAAGTAAGCTCTGTTCCATCTTCAAGCGATTTTTTTTTGTGTGTGAATAACTTATTTATGAAATTTACGTGTTTTAATAGCATATTCATTATTGAAATCAAAATTTCTATGGTAACGGCTAGAGCAATTGTTTAAATAAAAAGGGGTGTAAGGTTTTAATAATTTGTATCAGTATAAAGTTACATTCACAAGTCAAGGTAAGGTTGGGTGTCTAAATTTAAAACGGAAGATTATTTCGCCTAGTCTGGTTTACGTGTCTATGGAGATTTATTTATTTGTTTTATTTTTTTCTGAAAGGGTTTTGTGAATAATAAAAACTGCCGTAACATTTGTTTTTGACGAATTTATAAAGGGTTATCTTTTTTTTGTAAAGCATTTAAACTATTTATTAGGACTATGGATTTTAAAAATTATTTTATTGTTTGTTTGTTTTTATGCTAATTATTCAATGCAAAAATTTGATGATGTCGGCAAAAAACCTTTAAGTCATGTCTATTGTTTAATCGATTTTTATTATTTAGAAACTTAATATGTGTAGTTTTTCATGTAGGCATAAAGGGCATGGGTCATCCCAAGTTTTACAAGTTCTAGTTTTGTTTATAATTTTCCATTTTACTTTGGTGTTTTATTCATTTCCTTCAAATGCCAAAAATATTTAGATAGATATGTCTGATTTCTTTTATTTATATTGTTAAAAGAGCATTTATGCTGCCTCCATCTTGCTTTAAATTCATTCTTCGTAGACCCACTGTATATCATATTAGTATTATATATATATATATATATATATATATATATATATATATATATATATATATATGCATGTATTATTCCAAAATCATTTTCCAACTTTTCAAGATGATCTTCGCCCTCTTTAACGTTCTAATTTTCTGTCCTGAAATAACAAGTTTTTCACGTATGATTTCATTTTAATCACTTTTTCGTGCTCTTTGGATTGTCATAGCTGGAACTCTTCTCTCACCTGTCAGACGTCTTACGAATTGAGTTGGATCTTTTCTAACTGATCTGTTTAGCCCTAAGTTGAAATGATGGACCCTCTTCCGTTTGTGACCTCCTGCTCCAGTTTTCTTCTCTACTGTTCCCTCTTTTTTTAAACGTATTCACAGTTCTCTTGAGGTTTCTTTAATGAACTTTGATGATGGAAGCTAAAGTATGAATATTGATACGATTGCTGAAGGCCGAAGTGATCATTTCACTCTCATCATTGATAATTTGGGAAGACTGTGGAGCTGACACAAGTCGGTCTTAAGCTGTTCTCTTTCTAGTTGAATAACTTAAATGCTTTTTTCAGTTATTCTTACGACAGACATCATTTCCATGTTCAACTTCCTCTTTGCGACTACTCGGTCTCACATTGACTGCTGACCTGAGATGGAACAAATACTTTAAGTCAATAGCTTCGTCCACCTCAAGGAAAGTTGGCTCCCTATGCCGCGCCAGGAAATTTTTGTCGCTGTAGTCGATCCTTCAAATCTACAAATCAACCATTAGCCCTTGCTTGGAGTATTGCTGTCATATATGGTCTAGTATCCTTTATGTTTGTCTCAAGGTTCTTGATAAGATCCAGGGACGCGTATGCAACGTAATTGGCCCTGATCAGGCCTCTCGTCTGGAGTCGCTCTCTCACAGACGTGCCGTCGCCTCCCTCTGTCTTTTTTACCAATACTTTCATGGTAACTGCTCCGATGAGATGCTTTCGCTGGTTTCCAGATTTCATGAATTTAAGCGTTCTACTAGACTGGCATCTCGCTCTCACCCTTTCATTGTTGAAACTGTTAAATGTAGCCGTCTCTTCTACTCCAGTAGCTTCACGTCTCGCACTTCTCGCCTGTGGAACGCCCTGCTTTTTTCCTGTTTCCCTGATGGCTATAATCGCCAACTATTCAAATGTAATGACAATCGACGTCTCCAGATGCCTTGATCTATCCCCTATCCTTCTCTTCATCTTTACCTCTATCACTCCTATTTGCTCTCGCTCCAAATTTTCTGTAACCTCTTGAGTGCTAGTGGCTTCCCGCTTTGCTTGGGGTGAAACGCTTAAAAAAATAATAATAATAGACATTCGTTGTCTGTTTAACATTTGAACACACACACACACACACACACATATATATATATATATATATATATATATATATACACAAGTATATAATTGGTGTATACGGAATGAATTCCAATAACTATTACTATTACAATTACTATTCTTAAAAGAGTGCTCAATACAAAGTAGAGCAGATATAATTATTTAAAAAAAACTTATAACATAAATATGTTATAAAATCACTACAAAAATAACCATTTTGTTTCAAACCCTTGGTGTTTTATCAAGTGATTTCACGTGTCTTATCAAGTGATTTCACTTGATAAGACACCGAGGGTGTTGAAACAAAATGGCTATTTTTGTAGTGATTTTATAACATATTTATGTTATAAATTTAAAAAAAATAATATATATATATATATATATATATATATATACATACCGCTTGTAACAGCAAAATTGTCCAAATCGTGTAACAGCATAATTGTCCCTCCCACAAAATGTTTAATATCTAAATTGAGTTTCTTTTTCCCATGTTTTCTTATAAGACGTTTCATTATGGTAACACCATTTTGTCGTAAGAATCCCTGAAAAAAACTCTTTGAGCTATTCATTTAGAAAGATAACATGGTAAAATCGTTTTGCGTCAGCCTCATTATGCCTTCCAAGCAGAGTAATGGTGACGACTTCAGTAATGGTATCAACATTTATACGCTGGCTTCCATCTCCAAAATCCATTCAAAAACCATGAAGAGAACGGTGAATAAAATTAAAAAAGAGGGGACAGTATCGAGGAAAAGTGGATCAGGAGGTCACAGCAAGAAGAGGGATCATCATTTCAACGTAAATCTAAAGAGATCAATTAGAAAAGATCCAACTCAGTCCAGTAGACGTTTGGCACGTGTGAGGTGATTTTCAGCTATGACAGTCCAAAGAGCAATGAAAAATGACTTGAAAATTAAATCGTACGTAAAACCAATGATGTATCGTGCTACCCCAAGATAGAAAGTTAGAAGGTTAGAGAGGGCGAGGATCATCTGGAAATTTGGAAAACGATCCTGGATATATATATATATATATATATATATATATATATATATATATATATTAGGAAATGGACTAAGTCCGACAATTATTTTAAGATATTTTTATGTTTATACATTCTTTTTTATAGATACAAATATTTAAGTAAATGCTCTGTTTATAATAAACAGTATCAACAACATTCACCTATCTGAAAATGTGGCAAAAATAAACACAAATACTTTTATGTTTTTTTTTTTCTTTTTAGATATTAAACACTATCAGCATGGTCCGGCGTTGCCCGTGCTTGATTCAAAAATCGTACGCCTCATACAGCAATCGCTATAACTTAAAATATTTTTGCCCTTCCTTGCCTTTAAAGGAGTGCCCGTTGCCTTGTTGATGTTGCTACATGCCTTACTTCTTGCCTATCTCACACTGCGAATTTTACTAAACATTCAATCTGTTACGAAAAAAAAGAACTAAACAAAATGAACACGAAACGATCAGCTTTAAAAAAAAGTACTCGTAACTGGAAAAAAGAATGTTAACAACAAATACTTTTTCACACCCAACCAAGTTGCGGAATCAGAATCAACTTTGAGTTTAAGCAAGCGAATGAACCAATTGGAGTAAAGTGCCATGCAGATTTAAATTTTTCCCACTTGTGACGAGTGCAGCTATCGATTTTTTTTTGCATGCTAGCATACTAGTTAAACTTCGTGTCAGTCAGCTGTTGGCTCTCACCCTGGCCAATAGAATCTTCCTGCCTATTCATGGCAGCCAGATATAGGCTCTGACTCTGGCCAGTAGAAAATGGCCGCAAACTACATGAAAACTGCCGTAGAAGCATGAAAAAATCGATTATTTCCACTATCGATGGGAGTTGGGAAATGTAAAGTCGGTCTTGACCTTTTCGCTAAATTGGAGCATGTTCATGTAAATTTTGGTGCAAATCCGTCGAAAATTGCGGCCGTGCATTCATTACACACACACACACACACACACACACACATCCTGCCTTTTATAGATAGAGATTTTGTGGGGTGGCCAATTATGCTGATCCACCATTTCAGCAATTTTACTGTTACTCCTGGTACGAGAATGAGACATAATCGTATTTTATTTTCTGAAGATTAATATGAATCCACAAAATCGGAAACTATTTATAATATTCTTGTATTTAGTGACCATTTATTAAATGAAAATTTTAAGAAATGCGCTCGACCTATCCTACATAACAAATGTGACCAAATAACCAAACCATCATTTATTATTTCTAAATAACACAGATATTTACTTATCATAAATCTATCAGATTTAGCGTTAAGAAATCGAGAACAATCTCGCTGGGGAAATAATCTAATGAAAGAAACTTTAGCGCCTTTAGTTTTATTCCCAAAGTACTGCTAAAGAATATAATTTCAAAGAAGACGAGTAAAAACATGGCTGGAGATTTGGTCGCAGTCTTTAACACGAATTACATTTTCTTTTAATTTAAGTTTCTTTTAAACCTTCCCCCCACCAAAAAAAAAAAAGTAAATGTTATGTTGTATGCTCAATGGTAAGAAATCCTAAGAATTTATTTTTCGCTGTTTAAAATGAAAAAGAAAAAAAAAAACAGTTTCTTAAAAATTATCTTTACCATGAAATCCTATAGAACTAATTTAATTTAAAGAAATTATTAAACCACGAACTAAGCTTTTGTCAAAGTATTTTTTTCCAAACAAATCAGTTTATTCAAATTTCATCGATTGTTTTGCGAAACGTAGAATTTGTAAATCTCGACTAAAAATGTTAGCGGTAACTTCAACAATACGAAATACTGTATTTCCAGACGCAATGTTTATCACAACGTTTCAACCCTTCAGTATCTGTCTATATTTCTGAGATGAGGTATTATGTACACTATTTACATTATTCAGACTATTATCCTCATCTTTATTGTCATATTTATCACAACGTTTCGGCCTTTCAGTATCTGTCTATATTTTTGAGATGAGGTATTATGTACACTATTTACATCACTCGTACTATTGTCCTCATCTTTGTCGCTATATTTATTACAACGTTTCGGCCGTTGTACGCTCCGGACTTCTTCAGGTGATCGGAATGTCGAACTTAACTCTTTACTTCGCTCAAAGGGGAAGACTGTTCTAGTTCCACATGCCATGTTTAATGGCTGTCAGTTATCAGTTTTCTCTTGTTAACTTCCCTCTGTAACTTCTCCACTGCCTTAACCGGGTATTGAACTCACACTCTTTGGATCCTGTCACTGATTACTGACAAAACAAAATATTAACAGCAATAAAAATTTTTGTCAGCTTTAAATAACCCATTGAGGTTGATATATCGTAAAACAAAATAAACCAAAACAATCTAAACCAAAGAATACATATTCTATTCATACGAATCTATCCTGAAAATGTTGTCGGCATTAAATAACCCATTGAGGTGTTGATATGCCGTAAAACAAAATAAACCAAACCAAATCAATCCAGAAGTGCATCCATGCAAGCGAATGATCTGGCAAGGACTATTTCTGGTATGAAATACTTAAAAAAACGGTCAGTGCTAAATTTTTCAAATGGTTAATTAATTTGCTTTTTACGGATTATCAAGTGTTTTCAGGTTATTTAAAGCCATTTTTTTTTAGATTATAAGATTTTTTAAAAAATAATATTGGTTTAGTAATACAAGCCTTACTAATTAACAGTCTATATAGTTGACAGGGAAAGAGATGGATTCATACCGTTTTGGTTTTCCGATTAACAATTCCGAGTCATTATCCATTACAGCACCCGCGCAAACAAGCATACATCACCACGTAGTCACCCATCTACAGGGTGATCCGAATGTCTTGTCGCCTATCTACAGGGTTGTCCGAAAGTCTTATGACCTATCTTACAGGGTTGTCCGAATGTATTGTCACCCATCTACAGTGTGGTCCGAATGTCTTGTCGCCTATCTACAGGGTTGTCCGAAAGTCTTATGACCTATCTTACAGGGTTGTCCGAATGTATTGTCACCCATCTACAGTGTGGTCCGAATGTCTTGTCGCCTATCTACAGGGTTGTCCGAATGTATTGTCACCTATCTTACAGGGTTGTCCGAATGTATTGTCACCTATCTACAGGGTTGTCCGAATGTGTTGTCACATATCTTACAGGTTTGTCCGAATGTATTGCCACCTATCTTACAGGGTTGTCCAAATGTATTGTCACCTATCTACAGGGTGGTCCGAATGTCTTATCACCTATCTACAGGGTTGTCCGAATATATTGTCACCTATCTACAGGGTTGTCCGAATGTATTGTCACCTATCTTACAGGGTTGTCCGAATGTATTGTCACCTATCTACAGGGTGGTCAGAATGTCTTGTCACATATCTACAGAGGTGACCGAATATATTCCTTCCTATCTTACAGGGTGGTCCGAATGTCTTGTCGCCTATCTACAGAGTCGGCCGAAAGTCTTATCACCTATCTACAGGGTTGTCCGAATGTATTGTCACCCATCTACAGGGTTGTCTGAAAGTCTTATCGCCTATCTACAGGGTTGTCCGAATGTCTTGTCGCCTATCTACAGGGTTGTCCGAATGTATTGTCACCCATCTACAGGGTTGTCTGAAAGTCTTATCGCCTATCTACAGGGTTGTCCGAATGTATTGTCACCTATCTTACAGGGTTGTCCGAATGTATTGTCACCTATCTTACAGGGTTGTCCGAATGCATTATCACCCATCTACAGGGTGGTCCGAAAGTCTTATCACCTATCTACAAGGTGATCCGAAAGTTTTGTCACCTGTCTATAGGGTTGTCCGAATTTCTTGTCACCTATCTTACAGGCTTGTCCGAATGCATTGTCACCTATCTACAGGGTGGTCCGAATGTCTTGTCGCCTATCTACAGGGTTGTCCGAAAATCTTATCACCTATCTACAGGGTTGTTCGAATGTATTGTCACCTATCTTACAGGGTTGTCCGAATGTATTGTCACCTATCTACAGGGTTGTCCGAATGTGTTGTCACATATCTTACAGGGTTGTCCGAATGTATTGCCACCTATCTTACAGGGTTGTCCAAATGTATTGTCACCTATCTACAGGGTGGTCCGAATGTCTTATCACCTATCTACAGGGTTGTCCGAATATATTGTCACCTATCTACAGGGTTGTCCGAATGTATTGTCACCTATCTTACAGGGTTGTCTGCATGTATTACCACCTATCTTACAGGGTTGTCTGAATGTATTGCCACCTATCTTACAGGGTTGTCTGAATGTATTGCCACCTATCTTACAGGGTTGTCTGAATGTATTGCCACCTATCTTACAGGGTTGTCTGAATGTATTGCCACCTATCTTACAGGGTGGTCCGAATGTATTGTCACCTATCTTACAGGGTTGTCCGAATGTATTGTCACCTATCTTACAGGGTTGTCCGAATGTATTGTCACCCATCTACAAGGTGGTCCGAATGTATTGTCACCCATCGACAGGGTGGTCCGAATGTCTTGTCACCTATCTTACAGGGTGGTCCGAATGTCTTGTCACCTATCTTACAGGGTGGTCCGAATGTCTTGTCACCGATCTACAGGGTTGTCCGAATGTATTTTCACCCATCTACAGGGTTGTCCGAATGTATTGTCACCCATCTACAGGGTGGTCCGAATGTCTTGCCGCCTATCTACAGGGTAAATCGTCTGCGTAGATGACTACTTGGGAACAGATGACGTCAGGAAGATAAAAAAAACAGTGTAGGATCCATAATATAGCCTTGGGGAACACCAGTGTTCGTGGGAATGAAACTGGAGGAGAACACGTTTAGAAAATGTATTGGGATCTCTGAGGATAAGTGGGTATCATAAATGAATTCAATTACCTTAGCTTATCAAAATCCAAAGTTTTAGCGTGTCTTTCCGCCTGTATGCTTGTTTGTTTTATCGATATTAGAGATGTTTGGTAATGTAAAATTGTAAATGAAGTTATTGCAGATACATATATAACTTAAATATTCTTTCTATTATGGATACATAGATTAGAATGGCTTAATAGCTAGCTAGATATGAACCGACGAATGAATATATATATATATATGTGTGTGTGTGTGTGTGTGTGTGTATGATAGAGATATATGAAACGACTGATTAAGATACGTAGATAGACGTAGATATATATATATATATATATATATATAGAGAGAGAGAGAGAAAGGGCGAAGGATAAATTCGAAAAGATGTACAGACTGAGATAGATGCACTGACATTAAAAGAAAGCGATAGATTGACATATATATATATATATATATATATATATATATATATATATATATATTTATATATATATGTGTGTGTGTGTGTGCGTGCGTGCGTGTGAGAGAGAGAGAGTGGAGAGAGGGAAAGAGTTCAAGATGTGAACAGCCTGGGAAAGATAAACAGGTAAATATATTTGCACAGAGGATCATTTACAGATAGATAAAAACGAACAGAGATAGATAGATAGATAGACAGACAGAAATAGAGATAACATAAGGAGATGTAATGATAGATATTTAGCGAACAGAATGAAATAGATAGATAGATAGATAGATAGATAGATAGATGGTGATATAGAGATAGATAGACATGAACAGACGGATACACACACACACACACATATATATATGTATATATATATATAGAGAGAGAGGGAGAGAGGGAGAGAGACAGAGAGACAGAGATAGAAAGAGAGAGTGAGAGAAATAGATAACGTTAAAAGTAATATATATATATATATATAGAGAGAGAGAGAGAGAGAGAAAAGAGTGAGTAAGACAGGGTGAGGTAGAGACTGATATATATATATATATATATATATATAGACATTAACAGACTGAAATAGATATAATTATATAGCGTGTGAGAGATGAACATACTGAGATATTTACACTGCTAAATTGATTTTCACAAATGGACATAGATAGATAGATAGATAGATAGATAGATGGGTATCGTGCTTTTTTTCTCGTTCAGTAGAATGACCCCTATCGATTAAGATACACATCCGACTGTTCCGAACCTCTGACGATAACGCATAGCCGGAGTGAATAATATCAGAACTCGTTGGATGGAATTACATTGTGCAAGAGACAGTCCAACAAAGGCGGAAAATATTCAAAGACATTGCTAGGCTTTTGTGCCGCCAGGTAATGCCAAGTGTCTTTCATGACAAAAGCCGCTTATACTGAGCGTAGATATGAACAGGAAAGGCGAATGCGAGTCAGTGACGTCCTCACAGCGCCCCGATCATATAACGCGAGAGGTGGAAATCCTCTTTTCTTTCATAATGACTAAAGTTCACCATTCTACTGGATATGTTGATACACTCCTGATTAAACGCCTGGGCGTAGAATTCTCCTTTAAAGTAAGGTGTTAAAATACTATTTGGCAAGGATTTTTAATACAACGTTCTTGGAGGCATATACTTAAATGATGTAATAGGATGTTATTAAAACTGCTCCCCTTTGATTGAAACTTTGTACATTTTTTTCATATAGACGTATATAAGTGCAGTGTTGAGGATCTGATGAGTTCACCTAATATCACTTATCTTTAGTTTATGTGTTTTTTGTTATATTTTAGTTTGTCTTGGGGTTCAACCCCCTCTGCCTTATTGCGTATCATCCACAGACTTTTATATAAAATTTTCTACTCATTAATTTTTATGTCATGAGGTGTTTTTTTTTTTGTTCCCTGTGAGTGTGCCGTATTTTCGTATATGTAGGATTGAGTGATAGTGGTTGAGTTCTTGTGGCGG
>CAHIKZ030001013.1:1405000-1432500 GCA_903632075.3 Acanthosepion pharaonis
ATTATTTTTTAAAAAATACGATTCCATCGCTACATAAGAATTCTCATGTTTCAAAAACAGCGATGGACTCATATTTTTTTAAAATAGCGATTGAATCATATTTTTTTAAAAAATAATTATATATATATATATATATATATATATATGTTACTTTTAAGGGGTGGATATGTGTTTGTTTGTTGGTTATTATTGTTGTTTTTGGCAAGTCAGTGTATGTATGAAATTTGAAAAGAGCACAATACATATTGTGATTCTTATCGAGGTAGTTTTGTAGGCCATTCGCCACACCACCGGTCTTCGTTCTATGGCCCACAATTCTGTCAGCGTGCATCAATTGCCGGAGAGATTTATTTTTAAAATCGTTTGCTATTTATTTGAAAAGTAATGAATAGATCTTACATTCTGTTGCTTGGGGAATTAATAAGGAACTCTACCAGAAGACAACTGGAAAAGTTTAATAATAACTTCAATCCAGATAAATTAATAAAAATATCAAATATTTGATCTGTATATTTATCTGACGTTAAATATTCACGAGATAATTACTGTCAAAGAGAGCACGAGTTATTTTTAAATGTCGAATTTTATTCTGCATATCATTCTCTTCGTGTTAAACATATTTGCATATTTATATACATATTTTTTTTTATTTTTTAAGGGTTGGATAATTGTTTGTTGGTTATTGTGTGTTTTTTAAATTTATTTTAATCTAAATTTTCATTCGAGTGAATGCATTCATCTATGATGTAATTTCTTAAATACAAAATTAATGTCAGGATTTGGGGAAAAAATCGAATATATGAATCTACTGAAGAATTAATCACGAAAGAAAACAATTACAAACGAATAAAAGAAAATCTTTAAGACAAATGTTATTTAACATGGCGCAGATTTCATTTCTTTCTTATTTCAAAACCACCGCTTATTAAAATTCTCCGAAATGATCTTTGTTTAACAGATCGAATTACATTACTCGAATCTTTCTCAATCTGTTTACATTCGAGCTCTTGCTATTGCAGTTGGTAATATTCCATCCTTATAACTTTTCAATTCGCTTCGCCATTTAATGGATTGGTTCGTATTCTCGTCTGCTTTTGTGAATTTTTTCACTCTCAAATTTTTTTCTTTTGTTTACGTTTTTTTTTCTTTTTTTCTTCAAATTATTTGTTTCTTTTTTATTTCTTTTCAATAATTTCTCTGTATAGTGGTTTTAATCTTTTTTTTTCTTTTCTTTTGTGCTTTTATCAATTGTCATTGATTCGTTTTTGTTTTTCCTATCTTCTGTACATTTCCATATTTTTATACCAGTTTTCGTTCATTTTTCATTCATAGCAAATTTATAATATTTTCTCTTTTTTCCTTTACTTATTTACTTCATTCTCTTTTTATTTCATTTCTTTTTTATTCTAATATTTTTCTCTCCTATTCTTTATTTTCTTTCTTCGTTCTTTCTTTTACTTTTATTTTTTCCTTCTTATTTCATTATATTAATTTTTCTGTCTTCCTTTATTTTGTAGATATTTTTTTCTTTTTTTTCTTTTTTCTGTATGTACTTAATGCGTATTTATTGTCTCTGTTTATTTCATGTATATTTTTAATCGGTGTCACCCGATGCAAGGCATTAAAGCCACTAAGGCGCAAGAGTTTACTAGGTGTGGAAGAATTAGAACGAGAAACATTAGTAATAAGAGCAAGCAAAGGAAGAACAATCTGGAGGACAGTAGATAATGATTGGCATTGGTTGGAAAGGTTAGAGCCGGAAGGAAGTTTAACAAACGAGACGGGCGCGTTTATTTACATCCATCTTTCTTCTTTTCTTCCATCATTTTCCAATTCTATCTTTTCTTTTTCATTCTATTTCATCGTTATCCGATTTCTTTCTGTTTTCTTTCACTATTTTCCTTCTTTTCTATTTTCTTATTTTCTTTTTCATCTTCTTTCTTTATTCCTATTGTTTTTATTTTATTTTCATTTAGCTTTTTTCTTTGGTTTATTTCTTTTTTCATTCTTTTTCTCTTTTTTTTCTTTCTTTCTTTCTTTCTTTCTTTCTTTGTTGTTATTTCTTTATAGCGTTCTTTCTTCTTATTATTATTTATTTCTTTCTTCCTTTCCTCTATTTTCGTCATTCATTGGTTTTACTAAGCTTTTTTGTGATTTCATTCTTTCTTTTTCTTTCCTTCTTTCTTTCTTTTTCTTTTGATTTTCTTTCGATTTTCTTTCTTTCTTTTTCTTTTCCTTCTTTCTTTCTTTTTTCTCTTTTTATTCTTTCATTACTTCTTTCTTTCTTCATTTGTTTTTCTTTCATTTTTTCTTTCCTTCTTGCATTCTCTTTCTTTCATTTTTCTTTCTTTCTTTTTCTTTCCTTCTTTCTTTAGTTTTTTTTTCTCTCTTCTTTAATTCCGTTTTACTTTTTCTTTCTGTCTTTCTTTCTTTCTTTTTCTTTCTTTCTTTCATTCTCAGCCTATTTCTTCTCATTTTTTTCCTACATTATTTTCCTTCTTTTTTCTATCCTATTATTGTCGCCTTTGTCTTTGCTTCTTGTTTTCTTTTTTATTTTCTTTGTCTTTCATTCTTATCTTATCTTCCATATTTTCTTCTTTCTTTCTTTTTTCTTTTCTTCCTGCTCATGTCGGTGCATTCACCTTTCTCTCTTTTGAGACTCACTATATATATATATATATATATATATATATATATATATATATATATATATATATATATATATAGAGAGTGAGAGAGAGAGAGAAAGAGAGAGATTGTATTTAGGTAGCAATCCTTCATTTATGCATGTTTCATTAAAAACTACAGACAATGTACTATGATTCAGCTTTTTATTTAATTTTTCTTGTGTTTGAACAAGTGTTTTCTTTTCTGGACACAGTGTGTAGAAACTGTCCATATGTTCTGTAATTCCGAGCGCTTTCGGCTATACTTTTAGCCATCATCAAGGATGATTTGATTTTATTTTTTTCAGTTTAATTGAGTGTGTGCGTTAATCTATGTTTTTATTGTTATAGAGATGTTTTATTTTCCAAACGCAGTTAGGACATTGTGGCCTCGTTCGTAGTTAATATTGTTAAAAGTTGGCTTTTTCTTTTTTATCATTAAAATTATTTTTCTTTTTTTATTATTTTTTATTATTTTTAATCTATTTTTTTTACATGGGGGGTATTATGTTTCTGTTTTCTACTAGTATGTCTCGGATGGATTCTGGTAAGTTTGTGTGTGTGTTTAAATGCATTCTAATAGAGCTGTGGTAAGATAGGTGTAAAGTGAGGCGTCTAGATAGGTATGTAGGTTTGTGACCAATGTAATTATTTATGAATTCGGTTTGATCAGGAACACAGTCCACCCTTCTTTAATACTTTCTATATTTGTATTTCTTTCTTCACGCATCTTCTTCATCTCTCTCTCTCTTCTTCATCTCGCTTTCTTCTTCATCTCTTTTCCTCGTTCAACTCTCTTCCTTCTTCATCTATCTCTCTTCTTCTTCTTCACTCTTTCTTCTCCATCTCCCTCTCTTGTTCATCTCGCTTTCTTCTTCGTCTCTCTTTTCCTTAATCTTTCTTTCTTCTTTATTTCTCTTCTTCCTTCATTTCTCTTCCTTCTTCATCTCTCTTTCTTCTTCATCTCGCTTTCTTCTTCATTCTCTTCCTCTTTCAACTCACTTCTTTCTCCATTTCTTTTTCTTCTTCAATTCTCTTCCTTCTCTATCTCCCTCTCTTCTTCATCTCGCTTTCTTCGTCGTCTCTTTTTCTTCATCTTTCTTTCTTCTTTATTTCTGTTCCTCCATCATCTCTCTTCCTCCTTCATCTCTCTTTCTTCTTCATCTTTCTTCCTCCTTCATCTCCCTTCTTTTTATATCTCTCCTCCTCCTTCATCTCTCTTTCTTCTTCTTCAACTCAATTCCTCCTTCATCTCTCTTCCTCCTTCATATCTCTTTCTTCTTCATCCCCCTTCCTTTTATAACTCTCTTCCTCCTTCATCTCTCTCTCTCTCTTCTTCATCTCAATTTCTCCTTCCTTTCTCTTTCTTCTTCACCTCTCTTTCTTTCACGTTCACTTTTTTCATCATCTAACACATTCTTCCAGACCCCCACCCAAACTCCCTCCGTACATATGTCTTTCTTTCTTATTAACGTTGTCTTCCCCGTGGAGGTTCTACATCTCTTTTTCTGTCAACACTTTCCTTCTCCCTTACTTTCTTCGTTAGTCTTTCTTTTTAACCCAGTCTTTCTTCCACAAGATATTTTCTTTCTTTCTTGTCAACATTTTCTTCGTCTGTCTTCCTATATCTCTTACTTTCCCGCGTACGTTCCTTATTATTTTCTTTCTTTCTTCCTTTTTTTCTTTCTTTTTATGATTACGTCCATGGTAGTATTTATTACTTTGCTTTTTATAATTACATCTATTTCTTTCTTTCTTTATTTATTTATTTATTTCTTTATTTCTTTATTTCTTTCTTTCTTTCTTTCTTTCGTATAATTACACCCACAGTCGTACTTGTTCCTTTGCTTTTTATAATTATATCCATTTCTTTCTTTCTTTCTTTCTTTCTTTCTTTCTTATCCTACCCTCTCTACATTCTTTCCTTTCTTCTTTTATTCTACCATCTCTTCTCTTCTCTTTTCTTCTTTCTTTCTTTCTTTCTTTTTTTCTTTCTTGCTTTCTTTTTTTCTTTCTTTCTTTCTTTAGCTGTTTTTATAATTACGTCCAGGGTCGTATTTATTTCTTTGCTTTTTATAACTACATCCATTTCTTTATTTCTTTCTTTCTTTCTTTCTTTCTTACTTTCTTTTTATAATCTACATCATTTTTTTTTTATAATTACATCTTTCCATATCTGTCTTTATCATTGAGAATTTCTTTCTTCGCATACATTGTTCATCTCTCTTTCTTCATCTCCCTTTCTTCTTCATCTCTCTTCTTCTTCATCTCTCTTTCTCCCCACCGCACATTCTTCATCTACCTTCATAACGCTTTCTTTCCGCCAAACGTTATTTATTATTTTCATTCGTTCCGTCTTTTAATCGCGATTCAGTTTTTATCATTGACTTTCATAAATTTTGATTTTTATTTGAATGCCACTGAATTCAATATTCATATCACCTTATCAAGATTATATTCCAGATTTTCCAATAATTCCTCACTTGTCCATTCTCTCTTTCATCCTTTTATCGTTATTGTTAATTTGCTTTTCGATACTACCATCATTAGTATAATCCGAAACGTTCTCTATTCTCCCCGCCTTTATATTTTTGTTATAAACTCTTTCAATTGACGTAACGTCTTTACAATAACATTTTTGGAGTACGTGAAATCATATCGTCTTTATACTTTAATCAAAAGAATGATTATAAAGATTTCCTCTCCGTGCGCATGCGCTATAACAATAAAAAGACATGTAGGCAAACAATCATGGCGACTTCGAGCATGAGGATAAAACACGCAAGATCATGATATGTTTCAAATAAAACAAAACGCATAGAACTCAAGATAATCCTAGGAAAGAGTGAATTTTTAGAAAGAAATATCTATGGCAAGAGTTTCTTTGCTAGAAAACGAAACGAATTAATATCTGTGTTTGTTTAAAAGTGAAATCAAATAATGGATAGCATATCAACATTAAGCTTGTAAGGATGCTATGCAGTTTTGATTCGAGATATCAGTTCCGGCGACGCTGATTCGTTCCGTGTAAAATTGAAAAATATTAAGTTTGATATCGCTACTGTGAAGCCTAATGTGTTCATTTCAAGATTCTTTTCATTAAGTATTGGAATTTACAGAAATATGTACGCAAAAAGACAGTGGCAAATAAGATATACAATGCAGAACAATGATTGTCATTTTTCTTGAAAGGAAATCAAATATCGATTTTAAATTTACATAATCATACTTAGAGTACCTTTTACTAAAAAGTTCACGCACAATTTTGTTTATATTTGCGTTTAAGGGTTTGTGTGTGTTATGCGTGTGAGCCTCTGTGTGTTTGTGTGTGTGTGCGCGCACGCAGGCGTATGTGTTTGTATGGAAATTCTTGTAGGCATCTGAGTTTGGGTAGTTGAATGCGCATCAATTTAACTCTCATCGATTTAGTGGACAAGTTGTACAGCGCCGATGGTGTGTGTTTGTGTTATTTAACAGGGATCAAACCAGGTCTTGCACATACGCAACCCCCATATATATATATTTGTGGTTTTAGGCAGCAAATTCTCATCTAGGCATGTCTGAGTGAATCAATTGCAAACATGATGCCTGCTTATTTGTATCACAATCCTTTAATATTCACGAATAATTTTTCCGTTTGCTACAATTAAACGAGGCAAGAAATGCATTGTAAGAGAGAAATAAAAATGATTTTAGTGTTGAGTGAATTTCTTGCACTTTATTCAATATACAGACACATATATATATATATAACAATCACTTTTTAGTTCAAGCTACCACCACAATAAGTACATATAATGTTTTTTTATCATTCTCCCACCACCATTACTAATCACTTCTACCAATTTACAATAACTATTAGCTACTTATATTATCATTGCCACCAATCCCCTTACACATTACTATCACATCGCATCTACTATTATCATATAGACCCGCTATAATTATTAACGTCAAATACCCCCTCCCCCAGCATATTTAATACCACCAAATAAAATAATCAATAAGGATTACAAACCGAAATTTCTACCAGTTACATATACACAGTCATCAAAAACAAGCAAATAACCAGCTTTAAGATAATAACAAATAAACATTTTTGAAAATTAAAAATAAAAATAATACCAATTTTTACCTATCATAATTTTACACAGACCCCACCACACGTATATACGTACATGCGAGGAAATATTATTCAGCGAAAAAATAGAAAAATGCTCTGATTGCTGACATGTATACATTCACGAGACATTCACGAGAAATTTTCGCTACACTTCCAATCTTTGAATTTCAACATACAAACGCGTATGTATAGACACAACACCACCCATATATATATACATATGTCATATCCGAAACTGTCCACATGTGTTTATATATGTATGAGTCCCGACGGACGACCAAGTGTGTATGTATGTCTGCGTACCTCATCGGGTGTACGGACATGCATCTATGTTTGCGTTTGCATCAGTGACATCACCACGACGTTCCCCCACTCCCATAATAACACCAATACACGCAATCTACATAAACCCCAAATTTTAAAAAAATTATTCAGTTTGTCTGACGATCGCAAAAGCGTGAAACCCAGGGTCACAAACCCATATCAATCCAACCAAATATGTTAATTCCATCTCTGATATTGAGCACTTTCTAATAAGTACCGCGCATATAATATATAAATAATTATATATATATATATATATATATATATATATATATATATATACACACACTTTTCACACACACACACACATATATATATATATTTGTATATGCGTGTATGTGTGTGTGCATAACACACAAACCAAAAACAGATACATACGTGTACATACAGATCCACTAGACTACCTACAATACGTCACTGACGAGGATATATAAATAATCGAGCTAAAACACAATGCATATGGTCTGATGATTGCGTTCAAGTATGGAACAGGCTGTCGCCTCTGGGTGTTGACTTCAATATCCCCTTTTATATTCACATACACTTTATCCCGTATCATAGATATTTAAAAAGAACTGATCCGACATGCAAATGTTCGGGATAACACCTGCGACATTCCTCTATTTATTGAACAATTTAGTTCATGCCAAATTGACTGAAAAAAAACCTCCTAGAACAAGAAAAGAAAATTATCAAATTACAACATTAGTAAAAAAAATTCAACCTTAGCTAAGTTTTTATCCGTTAACAATAACACATTTCTTAAAAAAAACATATTTCGATTCGCATTTAATTTGTTGTGCCCGCTATTACCTGAATATACTAAAAAAAAAAAAAAAAAAAAACTTCCTTGCCTGAGGATGGCTGAATGTACAGCCGAAATTACTATTAGAATAAAAAAAGACTTGAAGGTATTAAAAACAAGGATGATAACATTCATCGAGTGGTTCGTGGGTTAATGTAACTTTAATAAATTTGTTTGCGAAGATGTTTTTCGAAATTAATATCATTAACTTTACTACTCTACTTTTTGTGTGAATAATTCATGTGATATATATATATATATATATATATATATATATATATATATATATATAGGTAACTATACTCGTTTCGAAAAACCTTCGAATTTTTGATTTGCCAATAATCAAATCAATCTCGAGGGAAAAAAAGGTTTTAAAAAAAAGAAAGTGCTAGAAACATGAAAGTCTGTCGACAAAAATAGCACAGATACAGGTTTGAAGCCGAAAGAAAAAAAACCGATACGAGTAAACAAATAACTAACAAAAGAGCTCAATACAACCGTAGAGCAGACCTAGATAAACATAGTGAGCCAGACAAATCTACCCAGGTTTCACATAAGCGGATCGTCAAGGAAAGCCAGTAGGTTTATCTATCTATCTATCTATCTATCTATCTATCTATCTATATATATATATATATATATATATATATATATATATATAGCTTTTCACCCTAACCAAGGCGGGAGTGCCGCTAGCACCCAAGAGATTATAGAGAGTGAGAGTAAGATTAAAGAAGGGTGTTTGCGGAAAGTATAATGAGAAAGTCGGGGATCAAGATCAAAGCACCAGAAGATGTCGATTGACATCATATTTGGATATTAAAGCTATCAGGGAAGTAATTCAAATGAAGGGTTTTCCCTTGTCGGGAAATTCGAGAGAAGAATCGTTTGGAGTAGAAGACGCTGTTACATAGAAGTGTTTCGACAGTGAAAGAATGGGACCGAGATGCCAACCTAGTAACACGTTTAAGTTCATGCAGTTGGGGAACCAATGAAAATAATATTGTCAGAGCAGTTGCCATGAAAATATTTGTAGAAAAGACAGAGGGAAGCCACATCACGTCTGTCAGTAAATGACTATAGTCAAGATGCCAGGTGAGGGCCTATCAAATTGCGTGTCAGTTTTGGAATTTCTGGAGAAACACGCCTAAGCCATTTTCAAATGTTGGCATTCAGCACTTGAGAATAACTTTGACATGGAACTGCGAGTCATGTAATTAATGTAAGGTATTAAGTATATTGCTTAATATATATATATATATATATATATATATATATATATATATATATATATATATATCAAATCGCATTGTTACACATCTATTGAGTATTTATATGTTTTTGTATACGATCGCTCGTATATATATATATATGAACGTATGTGTAAAAAATTCCTACGTATATATATATATATATATATATATATATATATGTAATAATCCGTTGATATATTATCCAGGTGAATTTTATTAATAGAATATAAAATATTAAGCTTAATTCAGTCATAGAGATCATTTTTTTAATTAAACAAAGCAACATATTTCATTCAGTAGGAATTAAGATTACATTAGGTGATAATCATTATCGCCTTGTAAATCGAATTAATAATTTACAAGCATTTTCAACCCAGTCAATGACTGGTTTGAAAATCCTTGTAAATTATTAATTACAAGGATTTTCAAATTATCATTTACAAGGATTTATTTTTTAAATAATTTACGAGTATTGTCAATGACTGGTTAAAAAATCCTTGTAAATTATTATTTCAATTTACAAGATCACTTATGTAATCTTAATTTCTTTCATATATATATATATATATATATATATATATATATATTAAGCAATTAACTAAGCATGGTGGAAGCCACTAGCACGCAAGCGGTTACAGAGCTGGAGCGAAAACAATGAGGATTGATAGAGGAAAGGATATATATATATATATATATATATATATATATATATATATATATATATATATATATATATATCACTTTAAACATTATTTTGTAGTGGATAATTATATTTGTGTAGACGCTTTAGATATTAATTACGCGGTATATTTAGTTATTTTCGTCTTACCGTCTAAATTGCCGAGTAATATGACTATATATATATATATATATATATATATATATATATATGACAATATTACCGAAGGGGAACGTACAGCCCTCGATACGCTGACACATAGAGATGACCTTATCATAACACAGGCTGACAAAGGGGGTGCGACAGTGATCTGGAGAATCGAAGAATACATTAAAGAGGCCAACAAACAGCTAGCCGACAAAGAAACCTATAAAAGCATACCTACAGATCCCCTTCCCGAATACCAAAAAGGATTAACTAGCTCACTAAACATAATGCTTCGCAACAATCTAATCGACAAGGAAACATGCACAGCACTTACACCCACAAACATTACACCTGCTCGTTTCTATCTCCTTCCTAAAATGCACAAAAACCAACAACCCAGGAAGGCCGGTTATTTCATCGTTCAACTGCCACATGACAAAAATTTCCAAATACATAGACCATTACATACAACCGCTAGCTAAGGAAGTAAAATCCTACATCAGAGACACAACAGATCTACTGAACAAAATTAATCACATACAAACAGTTCCAGAGAATGCTATTCTGGTGACTATGGACGTTAGGTCACTCTATTCAAACATTAAACACATCGAAGGGCTAACCGCCGTTCAGGGAGCATTTACTAAAAGAAGAAAACAAGACCCCCCCCAGAGAAGCCATCATAAAACTCATGGAGCATGTCCTTACATTGAATACTTTAAACTTCAATGGAGCACACTACCTTCAAATAAGAGGTTGTGCCATGGGCACCATTGCAGCTCCATCATATGCTACAATATTCATGGGAAAATTTAAGGAGACCCATATCTATCCAATCATTGGTAGCGACTGCGTATTCTATATATCGATGATATATCCTTTGTATACACGGGTAGTGATGACAAACTTACCCAATTCCTCATGACCTTAAACACAGTGCACGACTCAATTAAGTTTGACTATAAAAAAATCCACAACATCAGTAACATTTTTAGACACGCGCATTTACATAGATGAAAACAGGAAACTACAAACGACACTACACACTAAAATAATCGACACCCACAACTATCTACAGTTTAAGTCTTCCCACCCTAAACACCTCAAAGAGAACCTTCCCTATTCATAAGCACTTGGACTCAGAAGGATATGTTCCAACAATGAAGAATTAAATAACCACATTGAAAATCTGGAGCATCAATTCACAACACGTGGCTATAAACAACACCTAATCAGGGAACAAATAATTAAAGGAATTTCCACACCTAGAGAAAACACCCTAATGTACAAGATTAAAAATAAATCTAGCCGCATCCCTCTAGTAACCACTTTCAACCCCACTCTGCCTCCACTATCCCAAATAATCAAACGTCGCTGGGAAATACTACATCTCAAACCAGACCTAAAAAAAAATTGTTTAAGGAACACGGCCTTCTTCCATATCGTAGACCTAAGAACCTAAAAGAAATCATAGGTAGTAACCACATTTCAGGGGACAAGGTAATCCGTAGTAAACTAAGAACAAAAACAACAGGATTTTCCCAACCATGTAACAACAAAAGAAGTTTATGTTGCAACCATATTAAACACACGAATTCATTCACGAGCTCAGTCACTAAATCTACTTTCAAAATCTACCACGATTCTAACTGTAGAAATCATGACATAATTTACCTCCTAGAATGTACACTATGCCAGAAACAATATGTAGGAAAATCTGAATGGCCCTTTCACGACAGAATTAATAATTATCGCAATCGAATTAAGTCGACTCCCCATGAAAAATTAGTACCTGTAGAACAACATTTCCGCCTGGAAAAACACGATTTCAAAACCCATGCCAAATTCACTATAATTGAGAGAATAGAAATGTTCAGAGCAGATAACATTAGAAAGATTTTAGAGTCCCATGAAAATAAGTGGATATAACGTCTAAAAACACAACATCCAGCTGGGCTAAACCATAAATTTAACAATAGAGATAGTACTAATATATAACTCAACAAATCAAAACCTACCGACATTTCTCACCCACATAAGACAGACATGCTTACGGAGGTGTTGAGGCCTCACACTTATACACACACCCACACGAACATACACACTTACACACACCATACTCACTCACTCCCTAATGAGCCAAATGATAACACCCACCCAAAGCAATATACACGCATACACATATCATACTCGCTCACTTCCTAAGAACCAAATAACACACACACAAACACTAAACAGAGACACATCCCCTTCTCCAGGACCAATAAAAATGTCAAACTGATCAAGGGAATTCAGAGAAGCATGTATCTATCCAGCTCTTATCTCAAATAACAACTTAAAAGAGACTGTTTGACCAACACAAGCAATGTTAAAAGATTCATGTTAAAAAGATAAAAACAAAATAAAAAACAAATGAAAACTACAGACAAAAGTTCATTTTCTCCATCAAGACATTCATTTCTGTAGGTTACTGCTACCAGCATGCAGAAATATTTCTCCTCCCGATGATGGCCATATATATATATATATATATAACCTTGTGCAAATTTATTGAAACAAGACGAATAATTCCGTTATTATTTACTTTATTTCAGATTTTTCCAATGAAAAATCACCCAGGGCACATGTTAGTACTTCATATGTCCATTCCACAAAATCGTCCCTTGCAGATTGACCACAAATTTTCGATTAAATTTAAATAAGGAATTTCCGGAACAGCCTATAATAGTTTGATTTACTCACTGGTAAGCATTGCCAGCGTATTAATTTTCTGCGTTACAATTTTCGTAAGCTTCCTTAGAGTAACGTCCATCGCAGACATTCGCCAGAGGACAACTAATTGACAGTTGATACAATAGTGTCTGTGCGTGACAAAATCTAATAAAAACACAGATGACGTAAAATTTTTCAAGGCCAATTTCATCGTACACCCCGAAATAAGATTCATATTTCTGCACATCTCGGCAAATGACCTAATCTGAGAAAAAAAATAGACATCAATTACAACCTGTCACTCCAGTGGGTCCAAAACTGAACGTATAGTAAAAAAAGAAACTAAATCGGTTGTTTCATTTAATTTACATAGGGGCGTATATATGTGATGTGTGTGATGTATATGTCTGTGCATGTGTGTGATTGTGTTTGTGTGTGTGATTGTCTTTGTGTGTGTGTGATTGTATTTGTGTGTGTGTGATTGTGTTTGTGTGTGTGATTGTGTTTCTGTGTGATTGTGTTTGTGTGCGTGATTGTGTTTGTGTGTGTTGTGTGATTGTGTTTCTGTGTGTGATTGTGTGTGTGATTTTGTATGTGTGTGATTGTGTTTCTGTGTGTGTGTGATTGTGTTTCTGTGTGTGATTGTGTTTGTGTGTGCGGTTGTGTGTGTCAGTTAAAATATACATTATATCTTTACAAATCGAAGCAATATATTTTTTTTTCTGCAAGCTTTTTAATATCATTATCTTTTCCGACATTACCACGTGCCTTGCCGATCCTCCTAGCATGTTTAGATTTGTTCTAGTCTCTGCCAATGTTTTTGTAATTCAAACATTGATCTTTTGACCACCGCAGTTACTGTATTTGGCATGTGATGACCCTCTCAAATACTTGCATGTCTGACTTGTCCGGATCATGTCGGATTCTATTGCGATGTTATTCGGCTAAGGAATGGTTCCATATGCTAAGTTAGTTCACTTTGCAATTGATATAACACCTACAGGTTATGACGTATCTTCTTACCTCAACCTTCAAGACCAGGACAGTGGCTGCCCATCTTGGAACCGTTCGCTTCCTTCTGGTGTTGTTTGATGTTCTGGATACTGAAGCCGTTCGGTAATATCTTCGGTTTTCTCTATGTTGAATGATTTAGACTTTACGTGCGCCTACTTAGACGACATCATAGTAAGGAGCGAAACCGTCGACGAACATCGAGAGCATCTCAATCAAGTATTTAAAAAGATTCAGGACTTTGGTTTTAAAGTCAAAGAGTCAAAGTGCGAATTTGGTTTGGAGGAAATTAAGTATTTAGGTCACATAATCAACACAAAATGTGCTTAGAACAAAATGTATTGAAACAAGAAAGTGTACACAATATTTACATATAGTCTTTTGTATATTCCTGGTAAGACCGTTCCTGGAGAATGTGTTGAGTGAGTCGCAGTCGGGCAGAGTCTCTGGTTGAATCTCTTGATTCCTCCCTCTCTTCCTGGTACCAACCATATTTATATGGTCGGTACTCCACTATGGAAATTAGGTGGATCCTACCACAACACTCTATCTACGGAAAGAAAATATGCGATCGCTTGTTATTCCTGTCGGGGGTTTTGGATTGAAGGGCCTTCATTATTTGCACTATTTTACACAGCTGACCTCTTCATCTTTGTTGTCATTCTCATTACGCTTCGGCTGATTTGCTCTCCGGACTTCGTCACGTGCTTTTCGATCCAGGCAACGTTCAGGGAATTTCGTCTGAACGCTGTATTTAATGTACTGGTCCCGTTTCAGTTCTTTAAAATGTGGAGTTATCATTATGTGCACGTGGACGGTTATCCTCATCTTTGTTGTTATAGTTGACTATTTGCCCATAGCTATGACTATCACCCGGGTCAGGGTGGACCTAGAAACACAAGAAATTAAGAGGTGATTCTACGCTCCTCAAAACCTCCGGACCAGAGGCCATGATATAGGATTTAGTTTATCGTCTGACACATAACGAATTAGTTGTTGGTAATGCACCTCACCATATGTATTTGACAAACCGCAAGACAAAATGAACAATGTTCCCTTGTAGGACTAGGCGATGTTTCTCTTTTGCTATCACTCCTAAACCCTGTTCTGCTAACACAGGCTTGTTATATAGGTTACTCGCTGCTTTTCTCTGCCTCTCTTCCATTCAGCATGTGTTGAATTTTACATGCCTTTTTTTCTTCATTATGTGCTCTAGATAGTTCAACAATCCCTTCCTGATGTTAAGGTATGAGCGAAATTTTTGTTTTTATTTTCCCTAAAACTATCAGACATTTTTCAATCTATGGTATTCACAGGATCTGGCATCAAGGTCTCTGTTTTCTGGGGTCTCAGACATGAACAAATCGTGAGCCTCGAAAAAGAAGCAAAATATCATGAAAATGTTTTTATAGTAAAAATACCATCAATACATCTTCTGTAAAAATAAGTTTTATAGTTAGACAATTGCGTTCAAAATAGGTTTTAGCATTAAACAAACCATAGAGGGTTGATATGCCGCTAAAAATCAACAAACCGTACCAACAAAAAAGGAGGACTGAACGGACAAATACAATGTCAGTGAATTTGCGAAACAATACTCTAATCGACTAAGCTATTTTCTTGTGTCAATTATTGATGGAGTATTTTTTCTTCTTTCCAAGCATTTCCATTGGTGTAGCTCTTCTGTACCCATTTGATATTAATCGGAATTTTTCAGATATTAAATTTTTATTTGAGCCTGTATGAGCATCTTCGTTGTGGACACAGTTAGTTGGTGGTTTGGTTTGGTTTGGTTTGATTTAGGGCATATTTTATAATGCTCGTTTGTAGGAGAGACTTTGTAAATAATAACTTTCGTGACATTAATCTATCTATCTCCCTCTCTCTCTCTCTCTCTATCTCTCTATATATATATATATATATATATATATATATATATATATATATATTTTATGCGATTTTTTATCGACTATAAAATAAAAGATGGATAGTTTTAAGATTTTACATCCAACATTTATATATATATATATATATATATATATATATATATATATATATATATATATTTGTTTTTTTGTATGAATGATTCATGTAATTATAAATTAAACTGCACCTATAATCGAAATTAAAATAACTGATTCAACGTGCAACTTTCGGATAATAAGTGTGACAGTCCTGTAATTATTGTACAATATAGTTCATGTCACATTGACGGAAAACCTACCAATAAAAAACAATTCTCTTATTACTATATTTGTACAAAAACGCACAACCTTAAAATTTAAAATTCAAACTCAGCGTTGCGACTGCACGTTCGAAAACAATAACACATTTCTCATAGCATTTTTTCGGATTACATCTCTATTTTCGTTGTCTTCTTATTACTGAGAAGTAAAAAAAAACAAGAACAAATCTATTTCCATACCTGAGGATGTCTGTAGGAACAGACGAAATCTTGTAAAAACTAAAAAAAGACAAGAATTCTTGTCCACAGAATTGATTCGGCAATTTTATTATATATATATATATAATTCAATGAAAAACAGATCATTTTAAGGCTCTGTAGCAATAATTTATTTCACCAGTGAGTTTTCCTTTTTGTCTGGATCCTCAGACTTTACTTTCAAAGACGAAACGAAAAAATGAATTTAAAATTTACACTTTTGACGGGCAGTATGAAGCTTATATAAGTTGAATTAGAGGGTGATGAGGAATGGTGTGAGAGACATGGTCGAGTTTAGAGAGGGAAGAAAGAGTTTAAAATTTATCTTTATATTTCTTTTTATTACAATACGTAATATTGAGGAAGGAGTGGGTAAGGATATGACATTGACATTGACATTGACATTAAATATCTGTCAATTCAACGGAAATGATATGGGAAAAGAAAGAAAGAAGAAAAAAGGGAAAAAGAAAAAAAAAGAAGTAAAGAGATAAGAGATCTACGTAGGGCCTTTGGAGAAAGGAGACGGCTGACATAACTCTAGAAATTTAGATAAAAACAGATTTTAACGTTTGATAGTAATTTAAGTATTTAAAAATGTTTAAAGAACTCTTCAAAGAAAATAAATTTAATGCTAGTTAGCAAATTAAAAATCAACTTCACAAATAAATTAAAGATTTAATAAGCCGAATGTTATATATATATATATATATATACAACTTTTTTACAAATAGTTTAGGAATGTAATATAAGTTAAATACTATATTTATTAACACATTTATAGTGAACATATTAAAAAATTTTAAAATTATAACAGTTTGTTTACCCGAACAATAGTACTTTTTTTAATATTGTAAAAGACAGTTACAGTAACATCTTTATCAGTTTGAGTCTAATTTATGAATGTAATTTGTAATTATTTTTATATGGGTAATTAATTATTTTTTTATATATGGTAATCTTTCTTCCCCAATACTAAGTATGATTGAGAGAGATATGAAATTAAACCCTCCCTAAATTCTACCATGTCTCTTTCACTACCCCTTTTACACTCTCTGTTAAATTTCAAAAACTTAAACTACCCATCAATTTTAATTTCATTTTTCCTTTCATTTTTGGAAGTGCTATCTGATTATCCGGCGTCCTTTAAAAGGGCTCTGGTGAAATAAATTATTATAATGGTACCTTAAACTGGTCTGTTTTTTTTTTTTTAAATATTAGCTCTGGATTTACATTGAGCTCTCATGATTTCATCATCCTTGGGATTACCCATACGGATTACCAAGATTATAACTTAACTATATATATATATATATATATATATATATATATATATATATATATATGTATATGTATATGTATATATATTTAAATAAGTTTCTTATGGTACAAAATTTAATAATAGCTAGGAAAAACCAAAATTTGTATGGGATTTTTTTTAAAAAAAACTAAAAATAACAACCAGTTTCGTCCCAGAACTTATCAGTTTTGTTTTTCTGGGATTTCAAAAATATTTAAGCGTGTAAATTAAATTATTCTATCGAATGGAATGGGAAAAAATGAATTTCAAGAAAGTAGAGCCCAATAACATTCAGACCCAATAAGCATTCCCTCTGTTTACAAAGGGAAAGACCACGGGATCTGATATACAAGGACTTTAGAACCTTGAGGTGAAATGTGGAGCGGGACCTAGATAAAAGCAAAAAACGGTCGCCACTAAAATCAACCACACATTTCATACTATTTATTACATGCTTAGTTATTTTTTTTTTATATCACAGAAAAATAAATTTGATAAGTCCTAGGACGAAACCGGTTGTTCTTTTTAGAAATGCCATACAAATTTTGCTTTTATATATATATATATATATATATATATATATATATATATATATATATAATTATTTATTTTTAAAAATTTGGAATCATATTTTAAATAAATAATTATATTTATGCTCTACTTTTTTAAAAATAATAACTAAAATACTAAGGGACTTTGGATTATTTACCTAACCAGTTCCTTCCTATTTTATATATATTTTCGCATATATATATATATATATATAATAAAAGGCTTAAATACTAATATACCATGGTCATAATTTATTCCAATAGAATCGTAAATATGTATGCCTATGTATGTTTATATATATATATATATATATATATATATATATATATATATATATATATATATATATATCAAATGGAGAGAAAATTAATTAATATATTTTCTGTTTCTACGTGATATTTATAGCTTCCTTGTTTTTAAATAAAAATGGTAATTATATTTACTTTCGGGTTTTCCGAGAGGAATCGAACCTGTATTCCTTCAAGAAAACAGTCATTTAACCCGATGGTCTGTACTATTCACCTACAGAGAAGCCTCTGGTTATCTATGTCCGAATTACTCTTTATAAACACACAATCTTCGACGATTTTTCTCGGTCAACCTTTTTTGCTCACGAAAAGTATCTTAATGTAGACATTTGATCTACTAGTATTTACATGCAATATGAATCGTTGTCATCTGTCTTCCTAATTCTTGTTCTTTTATTTTTCCCGCTTTCTAATAAACTTAAACTCAGTAACTGCTTGCATTTTATTGCTTTGCTTGGGGTGAAATGATTAAAAAGTACGTGAGTCAAAAGTTTATCAATGTCGATTAAAAACCGACACTAAATTATTAACTCTTTATTATTATTTTTTTTACCTTTACACAATGTTGAAATATCCCCAGTACTGTCGTATTTAGTGAGGAGAAAAAGTACTCTTCTCTTGAGAATTGTTTAAACAAAGAAAGACTCGACATTTGCAGGCACGCCGCTGACTGGTGTCCTTTCAAAGAGACAGGGTAGTTTGTTTTAGATGGATTTCTATTGAGTGAGGGAACAAATCGCTATTGATAAAACGGAAGGAAGCAAGCAAAGAATATTTAGAACGAAAAATACAAAAAGGATGAAAGAAAGAACATTGCCATTAACGTTTCAATGAATTGTTAGAGAAAGGGAGGATTTTAAGAAAATCAAATGAAGACAGATGGTTTTGCGAGAAAAAAAAACGTAGTAAAGGGAGGTAACCCGCAGAAAACCATTAATATTTAATAAGCGTCGGCCTTCTCCAGACACTTGAATATGGTTATTTTAATTTTTAGAACAATTCACTACCAACACATCTCTTTCTATTGCAGGTGTCGAAATAGCCATGTGTCGTAAACCCTGTTAAACTGAAATTCACAAAAGAGTTATTAATCAGCATTGGTTTTGTGCAAGCGTTTTATTTTACGTGTCTTTTCCATAAAAAAAAAGGTTCGAAGAAGTTATTTCAGGAAATGAATGTGTGATAAAAAAATCTTCGGCCCGCAATTCTGAATTATTGATCGCAAGCATTTTCATAAAGTAAACCTTAATTAAATGTTTTCTTTTCTTTTCTTTTTTTTTTTAAATAACAACTGTCATACTAAAAATAAAATGATTAATCCTTTTTCCATTTACTTGATGGCGAACTAATTAATAAAATTTATCTAAATTATTTTTATATATACGAGGTGCGTTCAAAACGTAAACAACATTATATTTTCGCGCCGAAAATAATGGCGCGTGGGTAAAATCATTAACGTGGATGTTGACGTATGCATGAATATTTTCGCGCCGGTAGATCTCGTCAGTTGTCGGTGTTTTGGCGATATAACTTTGAAGGTAAACCCTAATTTCCTTTTGACAGATTGGCAAGGATAGCATTAGAAACCAAGAGCGAAAATGATGGAAATTGGGGGAGACATGTTCACGTACAGTAGAACAAGTGCACTGAAACAAAATCCCAGAATACACACACACACATATATATAAATATAAATATATATATTAAGAAATGGACAATGTCCGACAATTTATTTATTAAAGACATTTTTATGTTTAACGTTCTTTTTTTATAGATACAAGTATTTAAATAAACAGTATTAAATAACATTTACCGGCCTGAATGTCCGAGAAATTTTCATAGAAAATATTCGTTCTTTGACAGGATTCGAACCTGCATCCTATACGGAACCGTCATTTACGCTGACGTGCCTTACCGATCGGCCACAATTAATTTCTTATTATATGACGTCATTTGTTTACATTTGATACGCCATGAGCAGTTATGAATGTACGAGATTCATGGAAGATTGAAGTTTATAAGCAGTAAATTCGACCTTGTCTACCGAACGCTTCTTTGTGGCCGATCGATAAGGCACGTCAGCGTAAATGACGGTTCCGTATAGGATGCAGGTTCGAATCCTGTCAAAGAACGAATATTTTCTATGAAAATTTCTCGGACATTCATGCCGGTAAATGTTATTTAATACTGTTTATTATAAACAGAGCATTTACTTATTAAATACTTGTATCTATAAAAAGAACGTTAAACATAAAAATGTCTTTATATATATATATATATATATATATATATATGTTCAGTTTATGCAAAACTAGGTAATCCGTATGGGTAGACCCAAGGAGGATGATATCCAGTGAGCTCAATGTAAATTCAGAGCAAATATGTTTGAATAAAAAACAGACCACTTTAAGGTTCCATGTAATAAATTATTTCACCACAGTCCTTTTAAATGGATCTGGATCATCAGACTTTACTTCCAAAAGTTAAAATGAAAAGAAATTTACATATTTTTGACGGGCCGTATTAAGCATATGTAAATTAACGTAGTGAGGAAGTGAGGGAGGAGAAAAGACGAAGTGAGGAAGTGAGTGGGGAGAGAAGACATGAGTGAGTTAGATGTACCATTTCAATTCTTTATACCTAACCCCACTTGGTGTGGGCCAGACATCGCTTCATTTGACTTATGTTATCTTTAGATATGGATGGGTAAGTGGTGAAGAGGAAAGATTAACATAGATAGATAGGTAGATAGATAGATAGATAGATAGATAGATGTGAAAAGACTGAGATAGATAGATAGATAGAACAAACGAAGAGACGAAGGTAGATATGTTTCGATTGAGTTACTGAGCTAAATAGATTTCTTCTCTGTCTTACCTTGCTTTTCACACCTTTTTACATATGTACAGATTGAAATGTATATAAATATATAATTTAATATATATATATATATATAATTTATATATATATATATATATATATAATTTATATATATATATATATATATATATATATATATATGTGTGTGTGAAAATATATAGAAAATAGGAAGGAACCGGTTAGGTAAATAATCCAAAGTCCATTAGTATTTTAGTTATTATTTTTAAAAAATAGTTATCGATACAAAAGTAGAGTTAAAATAAGCTCTGTTCCATATTTCGCTTGAAGATGGAACAGAGCTTATTTTAACTCCATTTAATTTAAATAATTTAAATAATTATATTGAAGTTTTCGGCCCTTGTTTTGAAACATGGGACTTCTTATATCGCGATTTGGAATCATATTTTTAAATAAATAAATATATATATATATATATATATATATATATATATATATATATATATATATCATGTTTTGGCAATATGACTTTCAAGGTAAAACCCTATCTAATTCCCTTTATATTTTTGCTTACATTGTTGACAAATAAATCACCAAGCTATAAAGATTGTAACAACAGCCCCCACCCCCCGCCACCATTTTTTCTCGTTCCTTGTCTTCTCTCTCTCTCTGTGATATTGAAAGCGAGTTTTCGTTCGGGGCGGAATTTCATGTTGATCGTATCTCAACCATTTTTCGACGTCACGTTTGTTTTGAACTGCAACATCCACGCCGTTGATATTTCTAATATTCTCACGGATGTTTCTCATCCTGGCCTTCGTCTCATCTTTCTGTTCACATTGGCACGTGCGACCAGAATATGTTTTGACATCCATCAGCACACAATCACGTATGAGGATATATATATATATATATATATATATATATATATATATATATATATATATATATATATATTAAATTATATATTTATATATATTTGTATCTGCATAGATGTAAAAAGATGTGAAAAGCTAGGTAGGACAGAGAAAAAATCTATTTAGCTCAGTAACTCAATCGAAACATATCTATCTTCGTTTATTCGTTTGTTGTATATATCTATCTATCTATCTATCTGTGTATCTATCTCAGTCTTTTCACATCTATCTACCCATCTATCTATCTATGTTAATCTATTCATATCTATCTATTTATCTATTTCTGTCTCATCACTTGGATCTATGTATGTTAGTCTATTCATATCTATCTCTCTATCTATCTCAGTCTATTGACATCTATCTATCTATCTATCTATCTATCTATCTATCTATCTATCTATCTATCTATCTATCTCAGTTCCAATTTCATTCTTTACTTATGCATCAAGCTATCTTAATCTATCTATCTATCTATCTAACTATCTATCTATCTCAATCTTCTCACATCTATCTACCTATCTATCTATCTATGTTAATCTATTCATATATATCTATTTATCTGTCTCATCACTTCGATCTATGTATTTTAGTCTATTTCTATCTATCTATCTATCTATCTCGGTCTCTTCATATCTATCTATCTATCTATCTATCTATCTATCTCAGTCTCCTCGCATCTATCTATTTGTCTCTTTATATCTATCTATCTATCTATCCATCTCAATCTTTTTTCTGTCTATTTATATATCAGCGTCTATCCATTTCTTCCATCTATCGCAATATCAATCCACACCAAGAAATTATAAATTTTAAAACTGTGTTTTTTTTTCTCCTTATTAAATTTCTCGCACTCATTTGAAATTATAAATTTTAAATCAAACTTTGATTTTATTTCTTTACATTTTTGTTACTCTTTCGAAATGATGAATTTTAAATCAAAGTTTTAAATCAATTTTAATTTAATTTTTTGCACTGTTTTGAAATTATAAATTTTAAATCAAAATTTGTTTAGCATGCCTCGCAACAAATTCAGCCCTCAGAATAAAATGTTACGAAATGTTTTTTCGTAAGTACTGATGATATTCGAGGTACTTACAAAGAATGTTTCACAATTTAAAAAGACAAAATCAGGAAACATGGATTAAACACGTATTTCTCTTCAATGAAGCAAGGAGGATGTTATGAGCCGGAGGATAGGCGAACCTATCTACTCCTGTTGAGGAAAAAAATAAATTAATATTAAATAAAATTTCAGAGTTTAGTTGGAGACGTTAGTACAGAATCGAAGCAGACGTTAGACGGAACCGGAAAAGCAGTCCTAAACAGGAAACATAGATTAAACACGTATTTCTCTTCAATGGACCAAGGAGGAGGTTATGAGCCGGATGATAGGCGAACCTATCTACTCCTGTTGAGGAAAAAATTAACTTAATATTAAATAAAATTTCAGATTTTAGGTGGAGACGTTTGTACAGAATTGAAGCAGACTTCAGAAGGAACCGGAAACGCAATCCTAAACAGGAAACATGGATTAAACATCTACTTCTTTTCAAAAGACAGTGGAGGAGTGTGAGCCGGGTGATAAGCTGACATATCTCGTCGTATTGATAATTTAAAAAGTCGATATCATTTTGGTTAATTTCCAGTAGACTTAGTATCAGAGGTAAGATCTATGCGTGCACTGATTCATGGTGGCCCCCACTTTTCTGTGATCTTCATGTCCCACGACATACAATTCTCATGAGATCATAGTTGGTCATAAGCCTGATGTTGTTATACTGCTAAATCTTTAAGTAAGGACATCCTGTCCTTGTTTTTTTCCCAAAATATTTAGGAAAGATTGTGACCTTATTCTTGCGAGAACGAAGTAAATGTCGGTTCAACCAATCTTCAGTTTCTCTCCCCGAAGAAGAATCGACATACTGTGATTTCTCATAACGCATCATTAGCCAAAACCACCTTAAGGAGCTGATCCCAATCGTCACTTTCCAGTCTTGATAGAGTTCAAAAGCGTCTAGGAGTCCTTGTAGGAGAAGAATTGTTTACCTACTTCCAACATCTCTCTTGTAGACGGGTTGTGGTAAAACTCTCTCTGCTTTATCGCTACTTCCATTGAAAGTGCTCGGACGACGAACTACATTCCTTGGTTCTGCTAGGTATAACGTTCACGGCTAGGACCCCTTATGCCATTTACATAGTAGCAAACCGCCCACATTTCCTCCAAGAATTGACAAGAATTTCTACTCAGCTTCTTGCCGGGAACCCTGTCCAATGGAATAGATTCCCAAAATGAAGTTTCCCCGATCAGGATAAATCTTAAACTGTTCAAGTCAAGAATTAACCGTTCACTTGAATCTCCTGTCCATATAGGCTACGCCTTGAAGTAATCCTCTAGCGCAAGTGGCCCCCGGGGCTTGTACAAGGTAAATCTTACTGTAAAAAAAATAGAAAATTAAAAATCGTAGCATAGTACATTAAGCAGGATTTATTCGCTCTCTATGGCTAATACAATTATAGTCTCACTGAATATATTTTTTGTCTATATTTGATCATCATGAACTCCCTCCGGGTCGCATATAATAAAGAGATAATCTGATTTGAACGGTCCTCTCGTGACAATAAAATCATGGCTTCCTAGTTTAAGAGTAAAATTAACTCGATTTTCTTTCTATCAACAGTAAGTATGAAAAAACAATTTATATTCAATATGATATCGAAGGTATATTAGCGTGTTCAGTGAAAAATTACATCGTTCGTTTTGAATTCTTAAAGCAGTTCTGTAAATTGCCGTGATCAAGCTTTGTTTTTATGCCTAAAAATATATCCAGAACAAGGAAACGCTTTATATGGCGGGTATAAAATACAATTTTTTTTTCCAGCGAGTTATCAACAAGTGGGGCAGTAATCCTAATAATTACTGTACACCCTAGGTTGCCACAAATATCTCCCACTAAAACATGTGTTAGGTGAACATATTTGGCATATTAACACTGAAATTAATATAAAATACTGAAACACTATCACAAATTCAGTATTCTATTAACGCTACAGCAGTCATCTTTTGTTTGCTTACATCACTGCTGCAAATGGCGGATGAGTTATACTGAGTTTTACAATTACATACGATACGTATCAGTACTATAAAAAGATCTGGTGTGATGTGTAATCTACGGTATTAATAATTTATTGGGGTTGATTTTGAATTTAATTAGTTTATCAGTAAATTTGACGAATTTTAAATGTTCGATGTTATACCAATATACGGTACCTACAGGTATGTGTTGTAAATTGTTTGGTATACAACGCATACAGAAAGATATTATGTATAAATGCACAGCTATGTGGTGTCACCTTATGTAGATTTGACACAGGTTATTGTAAACTATAGCCAAACTTCATTTACTGGTAGGCGTAAGTTTTGGACCACTATTAGCCAATCGTACGTTTGGGGGTCGACTTGTAAGTTAGGTATAGACCTAATTCAAAATTTTTAGTTAAAAATGTTGAGATCGACTAGATAAACATGTACAACGAAATTTACGGTACCTACTGTGTTCACATCCAATGTTTGGCCTTATTAACCTTCATAAGTGGTCGATGAATGTCAATCGATTTATTTATTTATTTATTTTATTTTATTTTATTTTTTTTTTTTTTTTTGCACTGGAGGAATTCTATTACATGAATCTGTTTAGAACGCACTTTCATATTAGAAGCCACATTGCAGATAAAAAAAATCTGTAATATCTGTGATTATGTCCCACTAGGGGTTAAATTGTGGCATGAATCTCAAGAGAAAGGAGTCTCAACTGAATATATGACAGGTATGATACTAAAAGGAAAGCCTGTCAAGCCATAAGCATTAAATGATATTCCTTTGAGTTTATTAGATAAGGCATTGTTAACAGTTATTCATTTTTTATTAGTATTTCTTTCATCATATTTTTCTTGCTTTTCCACCAAGTAGTAATAGTCTTAAGTTGTCTGAATTCCTTAGATGAAGCCTTGTCAACTATTCATTTTTGACTAGTATTTCTTTCATCTTAATTTCAATTGCTTTATTTTATTGCAACTCATGGATTGTTATACTCTAGCCATTAAGTTGATATGAATTGGCCACCTTCATGTGAGAGCTATCTTATGATGAAAGTGCTTGACTGGTTTAAATATGGAAGCCAAACATTGCTGTTCCTTTCGAGTTCAGCAACTGTAAAATGTTAAAATAAAAGCGCTTATTGATGCAAAATGAGAGTTTCAAATAAATATAAGTAGTGTAATCTTATGTAGTTTTGGCACAGGTTATCGTATACATTTTCATGTTATTTAAAGCCAGAAAATATTTTCAGATTGTAAGTCTGCTTTTTTTTGGGGGGGGATAATAATAGAACTGGTGTTCTAACATGTCGTGACCATAAGCCACACCAGACACTGCAACCGTAAATATTCCAGATTGCAGCACCTGATAATCCCAGCCAGTTACCCATCTAGGTACTGTCTCCACGTTTCTTAATATCGGCGTTCTTACGGGAACCGGTGATTCAAAGTTATACGGCCGTAAACACTGCTTGTTTTGTGTTTTATTATCTGAGTTGATTTGTAATCGTTCTTTTTTTCAAATAAGAGATTTTAAATTGGGTAAATCTTTAGAAAACAATACATGTCTCTAATACGACCCCCTTCTTGACTTTAATTTCCTTTCCAAATTTCCCAAATAACAAACATTGTTCACATATTGAAAACCTTTTGTAAACAATTGTTATTGACGCCTGCTTACTTTCTTTGATCGATTCCTTTTTTACGGTGTATCAAACGTTTACATGTTATTTAAAGCCATAAAAATATTTTCAGATTATACGTCTCTGGGGTGGGGCAGGAGAGAATAATGATTTAGTGATAGAATTTTTAATAATTAAGCTATAACTTGGATCGAGATAAGAAATGAATTCATAACTTTCCAAAGGGTATTTGCACGTATGTGAATATTATGAACCTAACTGAAATTTGAACACAGCACCCCGATTAACAATTCTGGGCCCTTATTCATTACACCACTCACACATCCAATTTTTCAGCACCAGTTATTCCCAAGCGGTCACCCATCGAGGTACGGATCAGACTCAATTCTGGATGACTTCGGTGATCATACGATAATCCTTGTTGCAAAGTTATATAACAATAAGCTACACCAGCCGCATATCAAAGCATACAGTACCTGGTATTTCCAAGCTGTCACTCATCTAGGCGCTGACCAAGCACGACGTTGCTTCACTACGTTGATCGTAAGAGAACTAGTGTTGCAAAGTTATATAACACTAAGCCACATTCGTCGTATATCCAAGCTTTGAGCACCTGGTGTTTCCAAGTGGTCACCCATCTAAATAATGACCAAGCACGACATTGCTTCATAACTTTGATCATAAAA
>CAHIKZ030001013.1:1437500-1465000 GCA_903632075.3 Acanthosepion pharaonis
AATTTCTGGGTATTATAAACCAAATGTCTTCAGCAACCACATTTACCAGTGCTCATACTGCAATTTTTGCTGTTATCATTATATATTTTTAGCGGAGCTCATATTGCAATTTTTGTTGTTATTATCGCTTTTCCCTAACACTCCTTATTACTGGTTCCCATATTGCCTTCATTTCTACGCTTGGTCGGCTCAAGAGATTTTTGTGGTCTAGCATATGTGCTGATTCCTTAAGTTTACGAATTTTCCAATGGTGTTCTTTGTCTATGATCTCAGAAATATAGACAGATACTAAATTGTTGTCGTCTCATTATGATGAATAACTGATGCATTTAATGTGTTTCGTAAAAGATCCCTTTTTAAATTCTTTGAGGTTTTTCCGATGTATTCTTTGTGGCAATTATTACAGGCAATATATTCAATTACTCCTTCAATTTTTAGCTTACTGTTTTATTTTTTATTAATTAGATCTTTTATTGTTTTACACATATATTTGAAAAAAAAATTACGTTGAGTTTGTGCGTAGAACAATATATTTTAATTCGTTTAGTTTGACAGGAAAGACGTCTTTTCTACTTTGAAATATTTTATGAACCTTTTGTTTCGCATTGTACAATTTACTAAGATGACAAGGTGCTATATGCTTGGATTAGTGAGTAGTATAAGGGATAATGGCTCGTAAGTTTTAATCATAGAGTTGACTTCCGATTCAATTTGGCGTCCTGGGTATGACGATAAACTACAGCTGCGTCCTGAGTATGACGATAAACTACATCCGCATCCTGGGTAAGTCGATAAACTACATCCGCGTCCTGGGTAAGACGATACACTACATCCGTGTCCTGGGCAAGACGATAAACTACGTCCAACAGCAAGGCCTCTGATCGGGAGGTTTTGAGGAGCATGGAACCATTGCTGGAGTTCTCAGGTCCACCCTGACTCGGGGTGGTAATACCTATTAGGGTCCCAAGTATGGGTAAATAGTTAACCCGAAACTGAGGTAAAAAGAATTATAAAATATTACGAGCAATATGTTTTTGAAAACAACGAAAAAAATTATTGCCAGCAATACGTTCTTGAAAAAAATATTACCAGCTATACGTTTTTCAAAAAATAATATTGTAAGTGATATGTTTTTGAAAAAAATAATATTACCAGCTCTACATTTTTGAGAAAAAAAATATTAACAGAAATAGATTTTTGACAATATAAAAATATTACCATAGAAAAAAACAGTTGTCGGCATTAAATGACCCATTGATGTTGATATGCCCTAAAACAAAACAAACCAAACCAATTCAAATCGGTACAGTTATATTCACTTAAGCGGAAATACTTTTGAGAAATGTGTGACTTCACACCTTCTTTTCGTTAGTGCTTCCATTACTTCTGCTATTAAATATACCATATTGTAATAATACGAGATCTCTTCTGAAAGATGAATTGTTGTGCGAACCTGGTCGAGGGATGATCTATCGATTAAAGCATTTTCTAGACACTGTCGCATTTCCGAAAATAAATATATCGGAACAGTTAAATTAATACATGGGAAAAAGACGTAAAATATAATGATTTGATATAGAAAAATAAACAATAAAAAAAAAATAAATTTCATAAAAATTATATATATACAGGGTGCGATGGATAAATTGTCGTCTAAAATAACACCGACTTCTCATTTTAACAAATATATTTACCGAAGCCATACAAAAATATCTTGAAAAACGACATAGTGAATTTATTCTATGTTATCATAGTTGGCTTCGACCAGAGCCTCCAGACGACTTCGGCATCTCCTGTATCTCTTCTGGACGGTCTCCTTGTTTATGCTGTCATAATCATTCTATTCAGTTCATCTTTGGTGTTTCACTGAATCCCACAGATATTAATCAAGGGAGTTGCAGTCTAGGTAGTTAGGATATAAGGGGTGATGTAGTCGCAAAAATTCTCTGACATCCATGACTGGTTTCTCTTTCTTGTGTGGCATGGTGCAGAGACATTGCTAGGTCTTCCGGTGGCCACCCTCTTGACCCGAGGCAACACTATCTCCTCAAAGCATTGATGTAGTTCACGTGTTGAGTCTGAACCCCACCAACAAAATCAGTATTTCTTTCCTTATCACAATGATTAAAGTACGTTTACTGAGCTACCGTCACTTTGTAATCACAATTAGTCCTCAGATTTAGAGCCAAGTATTCTGAAGTATCTATCTATCTATCTATCTATATATATATATATATATATATATATATATATATATATATATATATATCAAATGGTAATCTTCGGTGACCACAACAGTTTTTGTCCTTCACAACCATGAACACACTAAATACTTGCTCTATATTTAACAATATCATGATGATGACATTATTCTTTGTCGCATGTACTTGGAATAAATGCGTCTTTTCACAACTGCACAAAAAAGCTTATTCGCAAATATAAATGCATCTTATCGAAAATAAGTAGACAGAACCTGCCTAAATTCTTTAACGAAACCAGTCTATATATATATATAGACTGGTTTCATATATATATATATATATATATATATATATATATTCATACACGTTTCATTAAATAATATAGACAATATTATATGGAAAGATATTGATTGATTCGTATATATATATATATATATATATATATATATATATACCCACACAGACTGTTTCGCTGTTTATATTGAATATTGAATTGGTATCAGTCAGAGATTCTAACCATTAAGCCGTCGGCGCACGGTAAGGAGGATAGTGGCTTTTAGCGTATTTATTTTTAGAAACACGCCCAGTGACCGACAGTGACTCTATTCGCTTTTGCGAAGAGTCTTTATTTATATATATATATATATATATATATATATATATATATATATATATATATATATATATATATTAGAATCCCTCATATCCGGACATAATTTTGATGATGGGAATAAGAGGAAAAAACAACTTTTGGGTTAACGCAAAAAGGGGAATTTAGACTAGACTCCGATGAAAGTTCATTGTAACTAATGGCTGAGTTCAACATTGGAAAATCAACATTATATGATATAAAATCTCCCAAAGAAACTATTCTCTAGTGTGCACACACTCATAATAAAGAAGGGAAGAAAAGGTAATTGCGATAAAATCTGGACTGAAATTTTTAAAACAAGTCATTGAAAAAGTTGTCATTTTTATGGAAAGAAAGCCAGCATTCAGCTATGACGATTGCAATAACGCACGCAGTGTTAAAAAAAGAAAAAGAAAAAAAAGTGTCTTTCGTTTAAGAAAAAATTAAGCCGCCAGTGACGCAATGGCGGGCCGCCGGTGACAGCGCCAACGTTCCTCTGGTGGCAGCCGATAATTGTCGAAACTTCCTGAAGAATAGCCCATAATAATGTTCGAACTCGGGTCTCATAGTCGGAAAGTGAACATTCTAACCACACGTTGAATTTGTATGTCTTTTTGTTTGTTTTGTGCTATGCGCATGCGCGAGCGCGTGTGTGTTTGCGTGTCCTGTAAAGATTGAGAATGTCTGCAACAGCATTAAAGCAGCCGTTAATTGCAATACCGGAGAGAGATAGTCTTTCCAAGAACTTGTTCGGTCGTTAGGTTAAGTGGTCTGAACCCATTCCAAATGGTAGTTCTGTAGAAATCCTTCTACTCGGATTTTGGTTAAAAGTCAAAATTCGGAGTGTAAGGAATCGATACAATAATATGAAAGATATTGTTGCAGGACTGCTCGTAATTCTGCCGTGTACAATAATCCCACGATTTTCATTGAAATAATAAAATCCAATCGAAAAAAGACAATGTACTCACAACAAACAAACATTAATTTGATATAACGACAAGAATAAAAGAAATCGGTTATGGAGTTGAAAGTAATGTCTTTTCGTTTTGATTAATAAAGGTCTGGAATAGAATATTGTTATGCCATAGTACCTATTCTATTGTAATAGACTCTCCCATAGACAATAAGTAGCAGTAGCGGTCGCCAGTTCGTCTCAGTGGTGTTCAGCAAGTCAGACGATATCGGACATTGAAGTAACAACCATCACAACTAGATTTGCTGCGTCATTAACTCTTATTTTCCAAGTTCCTAACGTTTTGTACGTCGAACCTAATTTAGGACGACTTATTAAAATACAAGCCTCCACTGTGAAAACTACTCCACAACAAATATAAACTGTATTTGTCCCCGTATGTGAGAAATAGTGAAATGTTGCTAAATATGTGTTTGTGTGAAAGAGATTGTACGCGTGTGTGTGTGTGTGTGTGTGTGTGCTTAGTCGTAAAGGAGGATACAAAAGATAGAATTTAGTTCTTACTGTGAATTGCGTTATCGTAGTTTGGAGCGGTCGCTTTGTAGCTTGTCAGGGCGGTAGCTTTTTGCGCGTGGACGTGAATGGCGTCTTGAAGATAAGCAGCTAGTGTTGCGTGGACCTTCGAGAGAAAAAGAATGGACAATTTTACTAACAATCTTCCAGGTAACATCAACATACAGGTTGCCCAGAAGGTCGCCCTACTAGGAACATTCCATATATTAAGAAAAATGCTATCAATTAAATGACAATTCTCCTACAGGGCCTAAGGACCGTAGTATAGTCTTGGCTCTACAAGATATAAAGCAGGAAACATAACATATACAAATAATAATAATAATAATAAACAGAACCCTGGGCCTCGTGAGAAAAGGAATGGACAATTTTACTAAGAAATGTGACATCAATTAAATGACATATCTCCAATTGGCCCCAAGGACCGTAGTTCGGACCCGGCTCTACAAGATACAAAGCAGGAAACATCAAATACACAGATAATAATAATAATAATAATTATAATAATAATAATAATAATAATAATAAGACATTGTTATTAAAGACCACAAGCAAAAAAAATGCCTCCTTATTGATATGGCAGTCCCTGCTGACTGCAATGTATCTTTGAAGATATTCAAAAAGCTGTCAAAATACAAGGACCTTGATATAGACATCTCAAAAATGTGGCATATGGGAACATCAACAATCCCTGTTGTAGTTGGAGCCCTGGGATTAGTTGGAAAAGATTCCAGTAGACGAATTGAAGGGATTCTTGGAAGTCCATGTCTCAAAGTGATACAAAAATTCTTCTCACAAGTACAGCCAACACTTTACGAAGGGCTTTATCTATGAAATTTTTTTTCTCCTTTTTCGTCAGAGGAAAGTGCCATGATGCCATTTCTAACCTTAGGTCCCTGGGCGGGACCCGGAAAGAAATGTGTAAACGCCAGAAATCTAAGAAAATAATAATAATAATAATAATCATAGGAGGGTAAAAAAAAAATTATCTGTAATTACATTATAACATATCTTTAAATTTGTCCCACTGCCTTCTGCCCATGCGTGCTTATAGTGGTCAAATGATCGATGTTTGTGCTTGATCGCAACACTTTTCTTGCTGTTTTATCATAGCGGCCATTTTTACACTATATATAAACATGGCGCTACCCCAGGAACACCAAGGAGAAACATTAGACCAGCAATTCGATTTCTCTGATCGGAAGCTGTGTCATGGGCAGAAATTCATCAGAGGCCAGACAAGAGGAGAAGGAACAGGACGCTCATCAACCTCCATCTCAAACGAGAAGATTAAGCAAGATCCATGAGTTAACCGGTTTGATCGTCGTCTTTTTTACTCCTTGGTTCACGCTACTAGCTGAGCGGCCATGTTTATACTGTAAAAGCAGCAAGGAAACTGGCGCAATCATGCTCAAATTCGATCAAGTGAAAAGAGATTTTACCAACTATAAGCATGGTGGAGCAAAAGGCAGTGTGACAAAGCGAAAGTGTGTATATTTTTGACTTACCCTCGTAATAACGATAATCTGCTATGAACTGGTTCTCTGTAAATTAATGAACCAGTTTTTATACATACAAGTATAAAACACATTCGGCTGTGCTTGGACGCACGCATATATATTATATATATATATATATATATATATATATATATATATATATATATATATATATATATATCCACATTTCTTTGGAAACGATTAGACAGGGTGCTGTAGCGGAAAAAAACATATTTTAAATCAATTAATTTATAATATTAATGCTCTGTAAATTTACATCGAACACTATTTTGTAAAAATAAAAATACCTATAAGAACAATATATACCTTACTGTTCTTTCTTTATATGTATATATATATATATATATATATATATGTATGTATGTATGTATGTATGTATGTATCCAAGTGTAGGATTGATGTATACGGAATAAATTCCAATAACCAACGAATACTATTCTTAAAAAGAGTGCTCAGTACAAAGTAGAGCAAGTATAATCATTTATTCGAAAATTATAACATAAATATGTTAAAAAATCCCTACAAAAATAGCCATTTTGTTTCAACACATCTGGTGTCTTATCATGTGATGTTGTTTAATATAGAATTCTACATTAAACACCATCACTTGATAAAACACCAGTAGTGTTGAAACAAATTGACTATATTTGTAGTTATTTTATAACATTTTTATGTTATAATTTCCGTATAAATGATTATATATATATATATATATATATATATATATATATATATATATATATATATATATATTGCTTATAGGTAAAATATTACAGTTATTGATTAAGACGCACGGTTTCTCGCGTTGAAAAGAAAAGAAAAAACAGTAGTTGCTATAGATTATCGGTCTGAGAGAAATGTCTATAAAGGTTTTCGTGTCTTTTCGTAGAAAATATTCGTAGCAATATTGTTTAACCCACTGAATGAAAGCGGAGCCGACTGAAGAGCAAGTGCTCAAAATGTTCGAGAGATGACAAAAATGACATTCAATCATAAAATAGACACAGTATATATATATATAAATATGTTTTTCCGCTACACAGTTCTAACCACGTTTCAAAAAAATGTTTGAAATATGGTTAGAACTGTGTAGCGGAAAAAAACATATTTTAAATCAATTAATTTATAATATTCTGACTATTGTCCTCACTTTTGTTGCCATATTTATCAAAACGCTCCGGCCTTCTTCAGAAGACTTGGAATGTCGAACGGGACACTTTCTTTCGCTCACTGGGTAAACTGTTCTACTTCCACGTGCCATATTTAATGGATGTCAGTTATCAGTTATCTCCTGTTAATTCCCGTCTCCAAGTTCTCCACTGCTTTAACCAGGTATTGAACTCACAACTCTTTGGGTCTTGCTACTGGATTTAACCAACGCATTTATCGACTGAAGGACACATGAGACAGTGAGTCTACAGTTGGTCAACTGCTTGTGTGGCATGGTGTTTAGTACTCTTGCCAGATATAGGGTCTTCAGCAACCACCATCTTGACCCAAATCAGCACTAAATTCTCAAAATACTTGATGCAGACCTCTGGGTTGGGTCTGAGGCCCTCTCTAATAAATAATTAAATAATAAATGTTCTTTACTTATAAGAGTGAGTTTTTCGAGCTGCCGTACTTTCGTAATCAGGATTAATTAGATTCATCCAACTCTTTCCGAATCTTCTGCAATCTCCTCAGTTTAGCTCACAAACACTCTCAAATGTTAGTATCGGAGGTCCCGGTGCGAATGCCAAGCAGTACAGAATGTAATTTCCAAATTTTTGGCGGAGTGAATGGTGATAATGTTATTAAGCTTATCAGACAATATGAACGGAACTTACTTAATATAAATAGACAAAACTTGTCTATATTTTTTAATGAAACATGCAACAATGAAAAATTGCTGCCTAAATATACACTATATATATATATATATATATATATGTGTGTGTGTGTGTGTGTGTGTGTGTGTGTGTGTGTGTGTGTGTGTGTATCAAATAAAGGGAAAACTGCATTTATCATACCACTTTTGGGTTTAATTTGTTCATAGACACACACGCACATATCGTGGGAGAAACAAATATTCGTACACATACAATTTTTTGTAATGAATAAATATACTTTCATATAAAAATTGTACACAGATGCATGAGAACTAAATATTCATAGAAAACAGAAAACAATTGATTTAACGGAAATAAATCCCACTTATACATTTCAATAGGTGAAAAACGTATTTGTACAATGCAAATTTCAGATTTCAAATCTTTTAAATTGCTTTAGTACTCTAGTGAAATATTCTAAAATTGTTTCAATAATATTATCAGTACTTACATATAGCCTAACAATACAAAGAAAACATTTTATAATTGATATTCGTGCAAGCTTGACAAGATCCAGAGACGGATACGCAATATAATTGGCCCTGATCTGGCATCTCGTCTGCAGTCGCTCTCTCACAGATGCGCCGTCGCCTCTCTCTGTCTTTTTTAAAAATGGTAATTACTCCGATGAGTTGTTTTCGCTGGTTCCAAGACTTCGCGAATTCAAGCGTCCTACGGGGCTGGCATCCCGCTCTCACCCTTTCACTGTCGAAACTGTTAAATGTAGTCGCCTATTCTACTCCGATAGCTTCATGTCTCGCACCTCTCGCCTGTGGAACTCTCTTCCCTATTCCATTTTCTCTGAGAGCTATAATCTCCAGCTATTCAAATATAATGTCAATCGACATCTCCAGTTGCCTTGATCTATCCACTATCTTTCTCCTTATCCTCTCCTCTATCACTCTTATCTGCTCTCGCTCCAAATCCTCTGCAACCCCTTGCATGCTAGTGGCTTCCCGCTTTGCTAGGGGTGAAGTGCTTAAAAAAAAAGTTTTAATCATGGCAAGATGTACAAAATTGACAAATTATCAAAGAAAACTGATCGTTAAACTTTGGAAATAAGGTAAAAGATACAGGAAAATCTCAAACATTCCGAATATTCCATTTACTACCATTAGTTCATTCATTGCAAGGTATAAAGAAAAAACTCAAAATTTTTGAAAACCAAAGAAGAACAGGCGCTCCAGGGTAGATTTGTTCAAGATCTTCGAGGAAATTAATGCGTCGAATTAAACAAAATCTAATGGTTACTCCTTAAGAGTTGCAGATAGATTTGCTTTCATCAGGAATCTGTGTCTGTAAACGAACAATAAGCAATGAAATTCAGAGGAACAATCTAAAGTCACGTACCCCTCGGAGAAATTCACTGCTATTGAAAAGACAGTGATGCCACGTTTAAATCTTTGGTGAACGTAAGGATAAGGAACAAATCGTATTGGGAAAAAGTATTATGGACAGACGAAACCAAAATTGAGTTGTTTGGACGTAATTTTAAAAATCATGCATGAAGGAAAAATGGTGATGCCTTCAAACAAAAGAAGTCAGTTGCAACAGTTAAATTTGATGTTGGCAATATTATGGTTTAGGGATGTTTTTCTGAAAAAGGTCGTTCAAACATAAAAGTAATAAATGGTAGAATAAATACCGCAGTATATCAAAATATAAAATATTTTCGGAGCAAATTTTAATAATTTCGATTGAATATCCTCCTGATTGAATCTTACAACAAGATAATGATCCTAAACACACAGCAAAGTCTACATAGAAATGGTTTTCTGAAAATAATGTAAATATCCTGAAATGTCTAAGAAAGTCACAAGATTTAAACCCAATGGAGAATCTGTGGCGTTATTTGAAAATTCCAATCCAATCGAGAGCCCCAACAAACATCCCGGATCTGAAGACTATATGCGAAGAACAATGGAATAAAATACCCCAAAAATTGTCAAATCATTTACATGAACAAAAGCATGTTTCGATCGCCGCTTTTTCTTCCTCCTTGGTCCACACTACTAGCTGAGCGGCCATGTTTATACTCTAAAGGCAACAAGAAAACTGTAAAAGCAGCAAGAAAAGAGTTTAGTTGCTTCAGAAGTGAATAATGGCTATTCGTCAAAGTATTAAATGAAGATTATGTATTCTTTTATATATTTTACGAATACTTATGGGAAGGGGTTATCAGAGAAAATACAAAGGATCTGCGGTCCATATAACATCAGGACAACCTTCAAAAGCGTGACAACACTTCGCAGATATCTCTCACGAGTCAGACCCCCCACAGACCACAGAGAGAAACATGACTAAAGACTGTGTGTACGCTATCCCGTGCAGCTGCAGAAAGGAATATAAAGGAGAGACAGGCCGCCCCCTCAAGGTAAGGCTTCAAGAACACCAGAAAGCTGTAACGCGAGGGTAAGTAGAAAAATCAGGCGTAGCTGACCACATATGGAGAGAGAAGGGAGATCACCGCCCCCTGTGGGATCATGTTGAGATCATAGACAGGGAGCACCAATGGAAAATTCGTAAACTTAAGGAATCAGCACATATGCTAGGCCACAAAAATCTCCTGAGCCGACCAAGCATAGAAATAAATACAATATGGGAACCAGTAATAAGGAGTGCCAGAGAAAAACAATGATAACAAAGCTGCAATATGAACTCTGGTAACGACATGAAATGATAACAGCAAAAATTGCAATATGAGCACTGGTAAAAATGATGCTGAAAACATTAGGTTTATAATACTCAGAAGTTCATACCCAGATGTCCTCAAGGACACAGTGGATAAAGGCGTTAGTTAGATTCAGTGACAGACCCAAAGAAGGTGAGTTCAATACCTGGTTAAGGCAGTGGAGAACTTTCAGAGGGAAAATTAGCAGGAGATAACTGATAACTGGCATCCATCAAACATGGCACGTGGAACTAGAACAGTCTACCCCAGTGATCGAAATAAAGGGTTCAGTTCGAAATTCCAACCACCTGAAGAAGGCGGGAGCGTACAACGGCCGAAACGTTGTGACAAATATGGCGACAAAGATGAGGACAATAGTCCGACTAATGTAAATACTGAATAATTTTCCACCCACTATATATATATATATATATATATATATATATATATATATATACTAGCCTAAAATCCTCCATTTCGGTTGGCATTTAATCTACCTCCTGTAGGGGGCTATTCATTAGGCCAAAATCACAATTATTTTAATTTATTTTTATTTTATGTTTATACATTCTTTTTATAGATAAATAAAAATAATGTCTTAACATTAAAAATGTCTTAATTAATTATTTTAATTTTAATTATTTTAATGATAATTATTATTATAATATATTAAGATTAAAAATGTCTTAAAATAATAGTCGGACTTTGTCCATTTCATAATGTGTGGCGTCATTTGTTTACATTTGGTTACGCATCGAGCAGATATGAATATACGAGAGATAATCATGGAAAATTGCAGTTTAAAAACAGTAAAATCGGCCTTGCTAACCGAAACACTCCAAGTTCTTTTTATTGATACAAATATTTAAGGACGCATATTTTCTATGAAGATTTCTCGGATATTCAGGCCGGTAAATGTTGGTAAATCTGTTTATTATAAACAGAGCATTTACTTAAATATTTGTATCTATAAAAAGAACGTTAAACATAAAAAAAAATGTCTTAAAATAATTGCCGGACTTTCATAATGTGTGACGTCATATGTTTACATGTGGATACGCATCGAGCAGATATGAATTTACGAGAGAAAAACATGGAGAATTGTAGTTTAAAACCAGTAAAATCGATTTTGCTAACCGAAACGTTCCTCTGTTACTAAATCGGTAAAGCACGTCAGGCTATTTGACGGTTCAGTATAGGATACAGGTTCGATTCCTGTCGAAGGACGCTTATTTCCTATGAAACTTTCTCGGACATTAAGGCTGGTAAATGTCGTTAATACTGTCTATTATAAACAGAGAATTTATTTAAATATTTTTATCTATAAAAAAAAGAACGTATGAACATAAAAAAAAATGTCTTAAAATAATTATCCGATTTTGTTAATCTCAAAATATGTATATTAGAATTCATGGATTTTATTTTTTTTAATCCGACATGATACCTCAAACTTAATTTTTATTGGATAAACGTATTTAATAAAAGCACTGTTTTGGGGAGTTATTTTTAACAGTGATTATTTCGTCTACACACTCAAGGAAAATTAATAAAGAAAATGTGCATTCCGGTAGGATGCAAATCTGTGTTCCCTTTTCCGGGAGGAAACAGAGTATTATCCGCTTGACTACGGATAGCTCACAGGCAATCAAGGTGACCCCTGCATATATACATATGTGTGTTTGTGTTTGTAGGTCTCTATACGTGTATGTGTGCGTGTGTGTGTGCACTCTAGTTATAGATATAAACAAAATTTAATTGAATCTGGGAGACAATCTGAAACACACATATGAGTGTGTGTGTGTGTGTGTGTGTGTAGACAGAGAGAAAGAGAAAAAAAAAACAGAGAGAGAGTTGGTGTTCAGACTGCTTAAAGGAGGGAGTTATAATTTTTTCCTTTCTAATCTTAGCCACTTCCCAGACGTAGACGTGTATATACGTTTTTACACACGGACGAATAAACACGTCCAAAAACCAGTTACAAACTGATTTTTTTATAGCCTTCAAATCTTGAAATATGTTCAAGTGTCAAATCATACATCTAGTAGAGGTGCTAGATACCACACGTGTACTTCAAGGTGCTTCATTTTTTTACTTACTCTATTAAAACAAATGTCCGGTAAGTTCAAAGGATCTCAGCAGGTCTGCTCAGGCACAATTGTGTTTGTTCAACGCCAACAGAGTCCACATTTGGTTTATACTGAAGTTATGATGACCTTAGTGTCCATCGTTATTCCGCTAAGTTCAGAGCGCCCCACTAGACCTGCTCAGGTACACTGGTGTTTGTTCAACGCCAACAGAGTCCACGTCTGCTTTACACTGGAGCTATGCTGACCTTAATTGCAATTTCTGTAAGCGCATAATCTGACTTGACCTACAGTTTGAACGGTACTATAAGGATTAAGATGTGAAAATGTCAGTCAATAGATAGATAGATAGATAGATAGATAGATAATATTGGTAAATATACACATACTCACCTCTCTAAAACTCCTCTCTGTTAAGTTTTAATCTCCCACCTTCTCTCGTCTGTTACCCCTCTCTTTAGCTCTAACATTCGTCCCACACTCTCATACTTACACTCTCTCTAAATTCTATTTTTATTCCGGCGTTGTTTTTACTGTTTTCTTTTTGAATTTGTAGGTCTGATTAATTGGATCGTATTTACGATTCCAATGGAATAAATTATGACCATGGAATATTAGTGTTTAAGCCTTTTTTTATATATATATATATATATATATATATATATATATATATATATATATATATATACCGGGTGTAACAGCAACATTGTCCAAATCGTGAGACAACAAAACTGTACAGTTGTTAGATTAAGAATTGAATCGAATTAGAAATGATTAAAGATACCTTACTGGAAGTCTCCGAGGTTTTTATAACAAATGTTGGACTCTACTTTGAACAACAGCAATGTATTTAGCGCTAAGTTGAAATGATGATTCATCTTCTTCTTTTCCCCTCCTGTTACAGGTTTTCTCTCTACTGTTCACTTTAAAAAAAAACAAAAACTTATTCCCCCTTCTTTTGATGCTTCTTGAAAGGGTTTTGGAGATAGAAGCCAGAGTATGAATTTAGGGCCATGACTGAAGGCCTGAATTTTCTTTTTCCTCTCACCATTGCTCTGTTGTACAGAAATAGTGGGGCTAACACAAAACGAGTCTAACCTGTTCTGTTTCTAGCTGTTTGACTCAAAGAAGGGTAACAGACGAGAGAAGAAAAGGAAGGTGTAAAGGTGAAGGTGGGGACCCCTCCCTATAGATTTCATTTACTCTCGCATTCGTTCCACTCTTATACATACACTCTCACTAAATTTTATTTTTTATTCACGGAGTTGTTTTTTCTGTTTTTTTTTTTGAATTTGTAGGTCTGATGAATTGCATCGAATTTACGATTCACTGTAATAAATTATGACCACGGATTCCTAGTGTTTAAGCCTTTTATATATATATATATATATATATATATATATATATATATATATATATATATATATATATATATATTCTAGTTCTACGTGCGATGGCTAATGGATGTCATTTATCAGTTAGCTCCTGTTAATTCCGTCTCCTTAACCATATACTTTGGGTCCTGTCACTGGATCTAACGAACGCCTTTATCCACTGTACCATGTGCCATCAGGCGAGTGAACAGTTGGTCAATTGCTTGTGAGGCGTGGTGTAGAGTCCTGTTGCCAGATATCGGCTCTTCCAGCAGCCACCACCTTGACCCAAATCAGCACTACATTCTCAAAATACATAATGTAGACCTCAAACCCTCACTAATAAATAATTAAACAATAAATGTTCTTTACTTATCAGAGTGACTTTTTCGAGTTGCTGTACCTTCGTAATGACTATTAATTAGACTCATACAAATCTTTCCGAATCTTCTGCAATCTCCTCAGATTGGCTCACAAACACTTTCATATGTTCGTATCGGAGGTCCCGGTGCGAATGCCAAGCAGTACAGAATGACATTTCCCAATTTTTGGCAGAGTGAATGGCGTAATAATGTCGTTTTTGACGTTACGTCAAAAACGACATCATTACGTCATTATTTTTGCACCAACCTAATATATATATATATATATATATATATATATATATATATATATATATATTAGGAGATATTTAAATAAGATCTAATTCAGCTTTTGTCAGAAAAGTGTAAGTTGAGGACATATTATTTACGAATTAAAATGCCCATTAAGGAATTGTATTCCTGATCAATCAAAATTCGTAAATAATTATATAGGCTATACTGCAACATGTTTGACACGAAAGACGAAAGTAGAATTAAGAACATTATAAAAAGACCAGTTGACAATAGCAAAATAATTAGATTAAATTTAAATTAGATTAGATTTAAAACCTCTAACTTTATAGTTAAAAATAATAATTCACCTCTTAGAACTAAATTAAATAGGACAAATATTATTTACGAATTTAAATGCCCATTAAGGAATTGTATTCCTGATAAAAATTCGTAAATAATTATATAGGCCACACTACAACATGTTTGACATGCAGACTCACTCTACACATTTCTGACCTTAGCTCAATTAGATCTCATTTAAATATTTATGCAGACCTACAGGAAACTATTCGTAAAATACTTGTTGATAACACTAATACAATAACAATATCTACATGCAAAAAAAGACTAAAAATAACGGAAGCCGTATTAATAAAAACTAAAACACCAACACTTAATAATATCAACTATGAACATGGACGCAATATCCTGACGGTGTTTTGAAAATGAAAACATTATATAAATACATACACACAGCAAACCACGCCACTTAAAATTTTATATATATATATATATATATATATATAGATTTCAAATGACAATTGGAAAAAAATCTTTTTTACCAATTTGTCTTGTCCACAGAATTGATTTCGGAATTTAACTGTATTGTCGACATGGAAAAAAAATCTCTTAGTATAAAGGAAATTTGCATTAACCAAAAAAAGGCTTAGACAGAAGCGTCTATCTTTTTAAATTTGGATTTTTTTAATGTAACTATAAGAACAAGAACATTTCGATTTAATTTTTGCCTTAAAAAGTCGGAAGACAAAACGCGTCGGCAAAATCTAAGATTTTTTCCAATTGTCATTTTATACCAATTTGTCTTGTCTACAGAATTGATCTGGAAATTTAACTATATATATATATATATATATATATATATATATATATATATATATATATATATAGAGAGAGAGAGAGAGAGAGAGAGGGAGGGAGGGAGAGAGAGAACTAGAAATAGAAGAATAATAGAAATGCAAAATTTGTCAATTAGCTGATTGATGTTATATATTCAGTATTTCGACTCCTGAATTTCGAAGACGAACATTTTGCAATCGTTCCGTCCACTCGTCATGATGTTTCACCAATTCGCTGTCAATTTTATCATTTTAGTTATCTTTATATTAAGTTTTAAAAATGATTTGCTTTTTCTTTTTTTTTATTGAGGTTAGTTTTTTTTTTCTTTTTGCTACGTGCGTATGTCTTTGTGTGTACTTGTGTGTAAGTATGTGTGAGTGTGTACGCGTGTACGTGTGGGCATGTGTAGAATTTTATTTTTCCTTTTCATAATTTTCTTGTCTCCTTATATTCACTCCCTACTCCTGTTCCTTCTTCTGACTTTCTCTTTAGTCTTTGAGTGCCAAAGATAATCTAACAATGCCATTTCCGGCATCACAGACAGAATTTTGGTTAAAGGAATTCGTTTTCTTGAAGATTCTGGAGATTTTTTCTTACGTCTGGGAAATATAGGAGAATTACGCTTTTTTTATATATATTTCTTGCTTAAATAATATTTTATTAAATCACTGCTTAAATGGCAAAGTAAATATTTGTTTATTATGTCTTCGCTGATCAATAATTTCACTTTACTTGTTTTTTTTAACCGGTTTGGTGGTAATTTAAGTGTTACGGTATTAACTATGGAAGATAACGTTTATAACTGTATTATATTTATTGTTACACATACGCACACACACGAACACACACATAAAAATATATACACATATATATAAAAGACTAGCAGTAGAGCCCGGAATTGCCCGGGGATGTAACAGTAAGAGATAGATCAAGTATCGATCATCATAAAGACTGAAAAATAAAATTGACAAAGATTATTGTTTAAGGTTGATGGACACGCATGTCTTAATTAGTTTTCTTTTTTTTTTTTTACGAATTGGTCAAAGCCAAACTCAAACAAAAACATTGTTTTCAATCGTTATGAGTCTACCGATTGAATAGAATTTTATTATAAACAATTGTCTTGTAAATGGAATTTTTAAAGCATTCTGAATGTAAAAATAAAGAAAAAAAGTGTGCAAGACAATAAGAAACACTACCTGCCAAAAAAAAAGTGAAGTTTTGTTGAAATCAGTTGAAAAATGTAGGAAATCCGATCCCATATATAAAGGAACACACACACACACACACACACACACACACACACACACACAACCAACCAACCAACCTGGGTTTTATAAGTATAATCCGATATGAGTTGTCCCCCTTTCATTCTGGCGAAAGCGATGCCTCTTAATCGTGTTTTCAAATTGATTTCGTGCAAAACAAAATTGTATTTTTTCAATTTTTGGCGCTGTTAGAACCACCGAAAGGTAATTTTACGTAGTCCTGTGAAGTTTTGTTGAAATCGGTTGAAAAATGTAGGAAATCCGATCCAATTTATAAACGAACAGACACACACACACAACCTGGGTTTTATATTAAGTATGATGAAATGAGTAATTAAATTTAAATATGAATTTTATCTCCATTTTGAGATTTCGAAGATTCTTGGTAAAATTTTCAGTTTTTTTTCAATATATATATATATATATATATATATATATATATATATATATATATATATGCTACAGTGGGTAAATTGTCGCCATTTAACGTTTTATTTTTTCGTTTTTGATTTTGTCGACTGCCCAGGATAGTTATTTGTCTGTTGCAAAAAAAAAAAAGAGGGTCTACATAATCTTACATGTCTGTCGAGCTCCATGACGCAATTCACTTCGCCAGAATTTTAGAAACGGCATGCTGTTTGACATTCGTGCCGGAAGCTCCAATGTAAACATTAACGAGTATTTGGGTGTCCATCTGAGGACAGTGCAGAGGATTAAGAAAGAGTTGGATGAGTCAAATGGTTATTAGGAACGTGTTTGTTGTGATCACTAATGTTGGCGAAGTTACGCCTCCATAACGTCTGGTTAGGAATGTCAATTTGTTGCTTAAAAACAGTAGTTTGACATTGCTAATCAGACGTTAAATGGTATACCCCGTCAGGCAAATGGCACCTCCGTCTCGGATACAGGTTCGATTCTACTCGGAAGACACATATTTTCTACGATATTTCTCGGACATTCAGGCCGGTAAATGTATTTAACACAGTTTATTGCAAACACATCATTTACTTAGATATTTGTATCTATGAAAATGAAGTATAAACAGAAAATATATTAAAATTATTTGAAAATTTTAAATTAAACCTTTCTATTTTTAATGACTTGGATTTTATATCTCGCTTAATTTTTTGGATTATGTGGTCGGACTTAATTCTGTTGCTAATTTAATTACAACTATTCTGATACACGTGAACATCTGTCACAAACTGCATAACCCAGAATTCTTTACAAAAATAGAGAGTCTTCAGGGAGATAATAAGCTATTATCAATGTTAAGACTCAATGTCGAGTAATACTTCATTATTCCTTAGTTTTGAAATAGATTTCTTAATTTCCTCATCAGCAGGTTCGTTTTTATTTTTATGCTTGCAGACTGACTGTGCAATGATATATAATCGTATATGTTTTATTTCTGCAGCAATCTTAAGTTTAGTGTGGTCAGGGTTGAAATGCGATTCAAATTCTTTTTGAGACCAGGACATTTCTTCTGTAGAGGTTTTGATTGTATAATATTTTTGTGATTTTTCACTTTTCTCTACATATTAACAAATTATTAATTCTGATTCGTTTCATTAATTTAATTTCTAATTTTCTGGAGAGAATGATTTCTCAAAGGATTATTTCCTCTTAATTTCTTTGATAATTGTTTGGTACCTTCCCTTCAATTTTCTTTCTTCTGTTTGTTTCTTTCTTGTGTCCATTCTTTCATTTTATTATTGTCGTCCCACGCGTGTATCTTCTTCCTCCTTTTTATTCTTGGAATAATGATGATATGATAACATGATTTGATTCCTTTATGTTTTGGTCAAGTCTTAATGACATCTTTTTGACCTTTTGTTTACAACCGAATTCTAAATTTAACCTTTCTTTTTTGAGTGGCTTGGATTTTATGTCACGGTATTGGGGGGGGGGTCTCTGTGAGCGGAAGCAAACTCTTTTGTTGGCTGCAGTTGCTAATTTAGTGACAAATATTTTGTGATACTCTAACATCTCTCACAAACTGCCTAATCCATAAGACTTAGATTGTGAAATCAATCATCTTCTTCGTTACATTATCTGAACCATGCGATGTGTTGTTGCGTTTCATTGGATGATCAAACCACGTGTTAAGTATGGAGTCACATTTGAATAACAGAAAAATTAGCTAGAGTTCTCCATTTTTAAATGAGGCTTCTGTTTAAAAGGGTCATGTCTTTTTACCATCTAATTAGTTGCGGTGTTTATAAAATGCTTGGGGTTGCATTAAAATCATCATTAATGCACAATTTTCTGTTATTTTGTTTTCTAATGTACAAATTTTAATTAATACTGCAAAGATTTTCTCTTTTTCGTTTTTTTAGTCCGAACATAAGGTGATATTATTGGATCTTATAGCAATGAACAACAACGTCGACAACCATCAGTCTTTCTGATCGTTGTGCAATATTGCCCGCTACAACATCTTCTTAAAACACGAAGTGCGAATTACTATACACATAGTGTCTCTCTCAGGATATAGAACTTCTCTCAGTGTATACTATGTCTCTGGCAATTCTCAAACCCTTTTGGCCAAGAATAAAATATAATACTAGCATCATGGCCCGGCGTTGCCCGTGGTTGATTCAAAAATCGTACGACTCATACAGCAATTGCTATCATTTGACTTAAAATATATTTGCCCTTCCTTGCCTTTAAAGGAGTGTCCATGCCGTGCTGATGTTGCTACATGCCTTACTTCTTGCCTATCTCACACTGCGATTTTTTTCTAAGCTCTATACTAAACATTAAATCTGTTCCGAAAAAAGAACTAAACAAAATGTACACAAAACGATCAGCTTAAAAAAAAGACTCGTAACTGGAAAAACCGAATGAAAAAAGAATGTTAACAACAAATACTTTTTCACACCCAACCCAGATCTGCGGAATCAGAATCAACGACTGAGCCAATAGGAGAAAAGTGACATGCAGATTTAAATTTTTCCCACTTGTGACGAATGCAGATATCGATTTTTTGTATACTAGTTAACATTCGTGTCAGTCAGCTGTTGGCTCTCACGCTAGACAATAGAATCTTCCTGCCTATTCGTGGCAGCCAGCTATAGGCTCCCAGTCTGGCCAGTAGAAAATAGCCACAAACTACATGAAAACTGCCGTAGAAGCATGAAAAAAACGATTATTTCCACTATCGATGGGAGTTGGAAAATGCAACGTCGGTCTTGGCCTTCCCGCTAACTTGGAGCATGTGCATGTAAATTTTGGTGCAAATCCGTCGAAAATTACGGCCGTGCATTCGTCACACACACACACACATACACACACATCCTGCCTTTTATAGACAGAGATGCATTGGAAATCATTTTTACACTCTAATTAGTTGTGGCGTTTACAAAATGCTTTGGTTAGCATTAAAATAATCATCAATGCAAACATTTCCGTTATTTTTTTTCTAATATACACATTTTATTTAATTCTGTCGAGGCTTTCTCTTTTTCCGTCGGGGTATAAGCTGATATATCTCGGATCTTACAGCCATGAACAACAATGTTGTCAGTTATCAGTCTTTCTGATTGGTTTATAATATTGCCAATTACAACGTCATTTTAAAACATGCAGTTGGAATTGATACGTATAGTGTCTCTCTCAATATATAGAACTTCTCTCTGTGTATAGAATCTCTTTGGAATTTCTCAAACCATTCTGGCCAAGAACCATACTTATTATAAAACCCAGGTTGTGTGTGTGTGTCTGTTCGTTTATATATTGGATCGGATTTCCTACATTTTTCAACCGATTTCAACAAAACTTCACAGGACTACGTACAATTAGCTTGCGGTGGTTCTGACAGCGCCAAAAACTGGAAAAACACAATTGTTTTTTTCACGAAATTAATTTGAAAACACGTTGAAAAGGCATCGCTATCGCGAGAATGAAAGGGGGACAACTCATATTGAGTTATACTGATTATAAAACACAGGTTGTATGTGTGCGTGTGTGTGTGCGTGTGTGTGTGTGTCTGTGTGTGTGTGTGTTTGTGTGTGTGTTCGTTTATATATCGGATCGGATTTCCTATATTTTTCAATCGATTTCAACAAAACTTCATTTTTTTTTCGCAGGTAGTGTTTCTTATTGTCTTCCACACTTTTTTCTTTATTTTTACATTCAGAATGCTTTAAAAATTCAATTTACAAGACAATTGTTTATAATAAAATTCTATTCAATCGGTAGACTCATAACGATTGAAAACAATGTTTGTGTTTGAGTTTGGGTTTGACCAATTCGTAAAAAGGAAAAAACAAAAAAAACTAATTAAGACATATGTGTTCGTCAACCTTAAACAATAATCTTTGTCAATTTTATTTTTCAGTCTTTATGATGGTCGATACTTGATCTATCTCTTACTGTTACATCCCCGGGAAACGCTCGGCTCTACTGCTAGTTGTCTAATATTATTTGAACTGTTTTTACACTCTAATTAGTTGCGGCGTTTACAAAATGCTTTGGTTAGCATTAAAATAATCATCAATGCAAACATTTCCGTTATTTTTTTTCTAATATACACATTTTATTTAATTCTGTCGAGGCTTTCTCTTTTTCCGTCGGGGTATAAGCTGATATATCTCGGATCTTACAGCCATGAACAACAATGTTGTCAGGTATCAGTCTTTCTGATTGGTCTATAATAATGCAAATTACAACATCATTTTAAAACATGCAGTTGTAATTGATACACAAAGTGTCTCTCTCAATATATAGATCTTCTTTCTGTGTATAGAATATCTCTAGCATTTCTCAAACCATTCTGGACGAGAATTTATAATATTATTCGAACTGTTTATAGGTTCGACGCTTCGTATTCCAATTCTAACAACGTGTTGTCTTTTATTCTTATGACCACTCCAAAATAAACTTTATCCCAACATGGCGATGGAGTCAAAACCAAGTCGACGAATCTTTTGCATACAGCCATAATTAATGTCTGCTTTATTGCATTCTTCTAAAATGAAAATATCTGATCCTAACAAGACGTTTCGTTGGTCTATTTCTCATTTGAAGGACTTTTTAAGTTTGGATGTGGTCGTTAATTTTTAGATGATGGTGATTGGTCAAAAGGCTTCCTCGATCTTACCTTATAAACGGATGGAAAAATCAATCAAAATCAGAGTCGATAAATTAATTTTATTCATTCTTCGAAGTTGCGACCATCGCAGCATAGCCAGCGACGAAAATACAACATTTGCACGACAAGCTGGCGACCTCAGAAGAACTCGTCATTGAATTCGGGGTGAAATTAAGCTATTTTCGGCCTCAATGTCGAGTGATGCTTTATTATTATTCCTTAGGTTTGTTTTTTCATTAGCTTTCTTAATTTCCTCATTAATCGATAGATAATTGTTTATGTTTGGGAACGGGCCCCGTAATGGGTGGATGAATATTGCTATGTTTTATATTTAGGCGGACATATTTATTTTGAAAATATAGAAGAATATCTAATTATCTAACTATTTCATTAAGTTTGTATCTATCTATTTATCTAGCTAGCTGCCTCGGTGAGTTTGTATCTATCTATGTTGCTATCTGAGTAAGTTTCTATCAATCTATCTATCAATCTCAGTAAGTTTTTTTTTCTATCACAGTCCTTTTCATATCTATCTATCTATCTATCTATCTATCTATCTATCTATCTATCTATCTATCTATCTATCTATCTCAGTCCTTTTCATATTTATCTATTATCTATCTATATATCTCAGTAAGTTTCTATCTATCTATCTATCTATCTATCTATATATATATATATATATATATATATATATTATATATATATATATCAGTGCTTTTCATATCTATCTATCAGTCTATCTATCTAACTATCTATCTCAGTAAGTTTCTATCTATCTATCTATCTATCTATCTATCTATCTATCTATCTCAGTATGCTTCTATCTATCTATCTATCTATCTATCTATCTATCTATCTATCTATCTCAGTAAGTATCTATCTATCTCATTCCTTTTCGGATCTATCTATCTATCTATCTATCTATCTATCTCAGTCCTTTTCATATTTATGTATAATCTATCTATATATCTCAGTAAGTTTTCATCTATCTATCTATCTATCTATCTATATATATATATATATATATATATATATATATATATATGCTTTTCCTATCTATCCATCAGTCTATCTATCTCAGAAAGTTTCTTTCTTTTTTCTATCTATCTATCTATCTATCTATCTATCTATCTATCTATCTATGCACTCAATAGTATGCAGACGTAAATCGAAGAGGAATCAATTATATAATCATGGTGAAGACGTTCCACACTATTTCTTAATACAAAGTTAGGAAGGAAAAGCCCACCAATACTGGAAAGATCTATAACAACTACTGGACTTGAGAAACCTATTTTCCTGAAAAATTGTATAAATTTCAACAGTAATGCCCGCTTATTAAATGAATGCTGAATGTTTCTTTATGATTTGGTTGATTTTCTTTAGCGGTATATCAACATCTATATGGGTTATTTTATTCAGGAATCTAAATATTCGGAAAAAAAATTTTTTTTCTAAATATATTTTGAACGCAGCTGTACGACTTCAACTACAGATAAAATGAATTGCTCGTTATTTTATTGTAAATGTGTATTGTTGGGGGGGTTGATTTTGTTTAGCGATATAGCAACAACTCTAACGGTTATTTCATGTCAAAATTTAAATAAGTTGAACTACAACTCCAGATAAGATATATATATATATATATATATATATATATATAATCGACTGTCCAGGTCGGTTTCGACGTATGAGGATCTGATAGCTTATTGATTCAGTTATGAAAGTCTGTGCTATAATCTTAAGTGGCATTTATGACCCGCTAGTGATTTACAAAGGAAGCCACATGTGGAGCAAGTGTGAGGATTGTGAGAAGAGATCACTGTTAGATTGGCTGACATTTTAGATCTTGCTCTCGCTTCTTGAAGATGATTCAGACAAGCAGATTGAAAATTGCTGAGTCCACTAAAACACGTTGATCTACATTCTACCCGCTCCAAGACTAAGCGCTCAGGGGTGTTATGTGGTATATTGACTGCTGACAAGTTGCTTTTAAGCTTGGCTTTGTATGTTAGCCATGGGCCTCTTATATTCCAGTAGTCCTGATCTAACTGGCTGTATATTAGGATCTTGGCTATCCTGTCATCAGGCATTCTCAAGACATGACAAGTCCACAGTAACTGAGACTGTATGAGAAAAGTCTCGATTCCTCCAACATTACACCTGTTAAACAGGTCTACGTTAGATGTCCTATCTTGAAAGTTAACTCCACAGATTACACGCAGACAGCTTTTATATGTGGCAGGGGAGAAAAATCGGACGGGATTTCAACGGGCGGGTCAATAAACTATTACAATAGAACATACAGTATTTTCTATCTATCTATCTATCTATCGATCTATCTATATATATATATATATATATATATATATATATATATATATATATATACATAAATATTTACATATATACATATATATTTACATATATACATATATATTTATGTATATATATATAAATATATATATAACTATATATATATATAATTATTTATTTAAAAATATGATTCCAAATCGCTACATAAGAGGTCTCATTTGGTGATTTTGATTTCAACTTTTAAAACAAGTAAATTTCAGATATACGTTATTCCAACAAAAAAAATTCGCTTGAAGATGGAACGGAGCCCTTTTAATTTCAACTCAATTTAATTTAAAGGATTATTTTGAAGTTTTCGGCTCTTGTTTTGAAAAATTAAACCTTTTATTTTAGCGATTTGGAATCATATTTTTAAATAAATAATTATATTTATGCTCTACTTTTGTATCGAGCACTATTTTTTAAAAATAATAACAAAAATACTAAGGAACTTTGGACTATTTACCTAACCAGTTCCTTCCTATTTTCTATATATTTTCACATATAACTATATATATATATATATATATATATATATATATATATCCACATACATATATATATATATATATATATATATACATGATTTTTTTTATTAGTATCCTTTTTATATTATATTCATTTCGTATTTTGCTTTGATAAAGCCCGCATTGAATGAAACGCGTCAGCATTTATTAGTTTTCCTATTGTCATTTTATTCATAAATATTGTTTTCTCTACTGGTTAAATCGAAAAAATTTCATATATATATATATATATATATATAAAATGTGAACATTGAAGTCAACAGTCAGAGGCGACAGCCTGTTTCATCCTGGAAGCACACGAAAGAAAATGCTACTGCTAATATTATCACTTTCATAACTGATTCAGCAAATCTGACAGATCATCATACGTCGAAACGGATAGGCGAGTCAATTATAATATATATATATATATATATATATATATATATATATATATATATATATATATACTACATTAGCTTTGATTCTTCTATCTGTGGATATTTAACGTCTAATGAAATAACTTTTTACTTCAAACACCTTCTTATAATAAGTCTTCTGGTAATAATTATTTACAAACATGTTTTGCTGATATTAAAACCTATTTTTAAACTTTCATAATGTTTTGCCAACAGCTTGGGGGCTTAACTATTGGAACCCTAACAATCGATTATATTTGATATACACACACACACACACACACACACACACATATATATATATATATATATATATATAGTGATCTGGAAGGAGAAAAGACAAGGTTTTTTAAAGACTGCGGATGGCTGTGAGGCAGGAAATATGAAGGGAGTTCTTACGCAAAAAGTGCCAGAAAATATACTATTAGAATAGGACATACGGTTGCATATGTCTACCAAAGTTCAAAAATATATATATATATATATATATATATATATATATATATATATATATATATATATATTGAGTCTGATTAGGAATCTCTTCATTACCGAGGCCCATTTGGTACATTTGGTATGTTGTTCGCTTGACAACCCAACTGTCAGGGTTTTGATACTTGGTGGTGGATGCGCACTGCTGATGAGTCCCAATTATAGGACGAAACGGCCGTCCAGTGCTTCCTCTATTTCCTGTTGAGGTTTCTATCAGACTCAATGAATCAATTAAATATATATAAAGACAGTCTTATGTCGATACGTTATTTTTATAGATACAAATATTTAAGTAAAAGCTCTGTTTATAATAAAAAGTATTAGGAACTTTTACTGGTTTGAATACCCGAGAAGTTTTCATAGAAAATAAGCGTCCTTCGACAGGAATCGAACCTGTATCCTATACTGAACCGTCATATAGCCTGACGTGCTTTACCGATTTAGTAACAGAGGAACGTTTCGATTAGCAAAATCGATTTTACTGGTTTTAAACTACAATTCTCCATGTTTTTCTCTCGTAAATTCATATCTGCTCGATGCGTATCCACATGTAAACATATGACGTCACACATTATGAAAGTCCGGCAATTATTTTAAGACATTTTTTTTTATGCTTATACGTTCTTTTTATAGATACAAATATTTAAGTAAATGCTCTGTTTATAATAAACAGATTTACCAACATTTACCGGCCTGAATATCAGAGAAATCTTCATAGAAAATATGCGTCCTTAAATATTTCTATCAATAAAAAGAACTTATAAACATAAAAAATGTTTTAAAATAATTGTCGGACTTGAAAATGAACGTCTCTATCTTAAAGCCAGATTTATAAAAGAGAAAAGACAGTGAATGAAAATATCATTGTCTAAATAGACAATGAAATTTTCACTCACTGTCTTTTCTTCAGCTTAGTGTGCTTCCTCTAGCGACGTTTTTTTTTTAGAAAAGCCAAACGGGATAACCCACAACGGAGAATAAAAAAGAAGATTCCAGAAAAGACTGTTGCATTTTGAATGTTTGAAGTATGTAGGTGACACGGAAACAAGTCTAAAGGTCATGAATATGGCAATGAAGATGAGGACAACAAACGAACAACGAAAGTAGTTTTAATAATTACAATGCCTCATCTGAGAAATATGGACATATATAGAAGAAGGTCGGAGCCTACATCGGTCTAATCGTCGTGAATATGGCAACGAAGATGAGGACAACAGTCCAAACAATGTAAATAGTGTAAATAATTACAATACCTCATCTCAGATATATAGGCAGATATAGAAGAAGGCCGGAGCGTACAACGGTCTAAACGTCGTGAATATGGCAACGAAGATAAGGACAACACTCTGAACAATGTAAATAGTGTAAATAATTACAAGACCTCATCTCAGAAATATAGACAGATATAGAAGAAGGCCGGAGCGTACATTGGTCTAAATGTCGTCAATATGGCAACGAAGATGAGGACAACAGTCCGAACAATGTAAATAGTGTAAATAATTACAATACCTCATCTCAGAAATATAGACAGATATAGAAGAAGGCCGGAGCGTACAACGGTCTAAACGTCGTGAATATGGCAACAACGATGAGGACAACAGTCCGAACAATGTAAATAGGGTAAATAACTTTCACTTTATCTTTTAGATTTAAAACGCCATTTTCTTTTTTAGCATTTTTCGTTTGATATCGCTACATTCGCGTTCGCCTAAAGGCATCTTTTTTATTGGCCGGTTCCTTAATCAAACGCCTTTGCTCGATGACAATTATTAATTAAAGAACTCAATCT
>CAHIKZ030001013.1:1467500-1477500 GCA_903632075.3 Acanthosepion pharaonis
AGATACATAGAGATGATACAGCGGTCGAACGAGAGAGCGATAAAGAGAGAAGTAGTTGAGCTAGGTAGATAGAGAGAGCAATATTAGCATGTTTATTAACCCAGATGAATAAAATGGGATGCATATGAATAGATGGAATTAGATAGATCGATATTTATGAACTGATTGAGAGAGATATGAATAGAAAGATAGGTCGGTAGATAGGTATATATGAATAGACAGACATATAGATAGATAGATAGATAGATACATACATACATAACATTAAAAGTTATTTCTTGATGACACTCCTATTAGAGTAAACAAGCTGTGTATTTATTAAACAGTAATTTTATTTACTTTCGTTTACCTGGCTGAATATTCGAAAAATCTTTTTAGAAAAAGAAACATGTGTTCTCTCCGTCAAGATTCGAACCTGCCTCCTACTGAGCAGAAATAACCGTATTTCAATTCAACAGGGAGACGCTACAGTCTGTGTCAGGCTTGAGCGCAATCCTCAGGCTTTATCTACATATTTCTAAGCTGATCCCTTTTGCAGACACATGCTCAGTCACATTTTTGTTTTTTCAACATCCACAGTTTTTACTGCGAGTATGCTGAGCGGAACCCAAATAGAGTTTGTGGCAGCGAAGAGCAATGGCTCTTTTGCCAGGATGGCTATTGAATGGAAAGGGGTACCATATGAAGTTGCCTTAAAATCATACCATCTGTTCACCCCTAGCGTTTTTCAGCTGAATTTTTCCGAAAGCATCGAATGATTTATTAACAGGAAGTCACAGGTCATCGTGACCGAGATTTTCATTTGTTCAAACTACGTATATTTACCCATATTTGGTGGTTGTCCGAAATGTGATTTGTATACGTTATGTGTGTGAGTGAAAAAAAATTAAGTTACACCGGTTGTGGTTGTAGGTGGGCATATCTTAGTTTACAATCAGTGTACCTGCGGGGGAAAATGGCCCAGTGAATATGCTCATTAACAAAGAAACACGGAGGACATGGGGAGAGGTTGCCACCATGAACATGACGTGACGGATCCTTGCCGTGAAGGTCTGGACTTATAGAACGAAGGAACGCAATTCACTACAACATTTATCAGCATAATAGGCGAGCAACAGAGTTCAAAAGCGTCAATGATTTTGAACTCCGAACAGTGAGGACTGGGGAACGCCGTCTAAGATATGGCAACACGGATCCTTCTTCCAGATATGAAGAACGGTTATGGACTTAAATTAACACGTTTTATATAGATAGTAGAGTGTCACATAGATAGATATATAGATACATAAACCAGGAAAGAGAGAGGCAGCGATGGTGATGCAGCTGAGATAGATAGATAGATAGATAGATATCAATGGACTGAGACAAAGGGCAAGAGGTCGATAAAGAGCGACAGAGAGAGAGAGAGAGAGAATTACTTTAGATAGATAGATTGATAGAAAGGTAGATACATAGTTAGATAGATATGAAGAGACTGTGATAGATGGATAGAGGGAGTAAGCTACTTGAAACAGATAGATAGATAGATAGCTAGATAGATAGATAGATAGATAGATAGATAGATATCAGTGGTCGATTGCGAGGGATAGATAGAGAGAAGTGCTTGAGATACGTAAATAGGTAGATAGATATTAATAGAATGTCAGAGATGGATAGAAGGAGAAAGGGGGAATGATAGGGAAGACACATCTACATGAAACATAGATAGATAGATAGATAGATAGATAGGTAGATATCAATGGACTGAAATAGGGAGCGAAAGTTCGATAGTGAATGGCAGATTGAGAGAGAGAAGCCCTTGAGATAGATAGATAGATAGATGAACCGCATGACATAGATAGATAGATAGATAGATAGATAGATGAACCGCCTGACATAGATAGATAGATAGATAGATAGATAGATCAATGGACTGAAATAGAGAAAGAGAGAGTTCAATAATGATCGACAGAGAGAAAGGGAGAGAAGTGCTTGAGATAGATAGATAGATAGATAGATAGATAGATAGATAGATGTCAATGGACTGAAATAGAGAGCGAGAGTTCGATACTGAGTGTCAGAGAGAGAGAGAAAGAGAGAATCCATCGAGATAGATAGATAGATAGATAGATAGATACTGAACAGACACGGATAGATAGATAGATAGATAGATACTGAACAGACACGGATAGATAGATAGATAGATAGATAGATAGATAGATAGATAGATAGATAGATAGATAGATAGATAGGAACAGACTGAGATAGATAGATAGATAGATAATGACGAAACTGTAATAGAGAAGTTTATACAAATGCCTTCATGTGCACATCAGATATGCGCTGTGTTTTTGAAATGAATTGGCCCTTGCGATCCCAATGTCCATCCTGAATACATTCCCCATTGATCAGACCCTGGCGAAATCGACACCTGTCACAGCAATCGGCCCTTCCGAGCCAGCATCAATCCATTTCCTTTCTGTTCGACCCGATGGGTTGGCGGCTGCTGGGTCCTGTGCTGCTCTGAAGTTGAGCCGGGTCTGCAGGAAAATTAGCAAGGTTTCTAATTTCAGCTACTTGGCAATATTCCTTCACTTTACAACTTAAATAATGAAAAGGCATACATGTGTGTATGTGTTTACGCACGCGCGGGTGTGTCAGTTTGTGCGGATGTTCTATGGATGTATTTGTGAATGTGATAGGGTGAAATTAAATATACGCGTGTTTGTTGAAAAATTATCGATCTGAAATACTTTCCAATATCTTAACAAGCGGAATACGTTTTTTTTTTTTTTTTACTCTAGCGCATAAAATATCTAAATATCAAAATATTTTTTAAAATACTGGTGGTCACTGAATTGTATTAAGCATTCCTATTTATGAGTATTAAATTTAATTTTCTACCTAATAAAAATATCACCTAAATTCGGAAATTTTGTCTATCCCTTTCAGCTGTCAAATTATAAGACCTAGCTGCCAATTTAGTACTGCACGTTAATTAATAAAGTTGACGTACACAAGGGAAAAGTTTATCAGGATAATTATCATGGACATATTTTATTAAACGCATAAGGAAGCTACATCACGGCAGTGGGAATGTGGCTGACGCCGAGATGTCATGTGAGGCCCAATAACATTGCCGATTCATCTTTTGATTTTGTCAAGAATCAATAAATATCTGTCAATAATTCTGAGATGATGTATTACGTACACGATTTACATTATTCGGATTATTGTCCTCATATTTGTCGCCATGTTTATCACAACGTTTCGGCTATTTTACGCTACGGCCTTCTTCAGGTGGTTGGAATGTCGAACTGAACCCTTTATTTCGCTCACAGGGGTAGCATATTCTACTTCCACGTTCCATGTCTAATGGATGTCAGTTATCTCCTGTTAATTCTCCTCTGAAAGTTCTCCACTGCCTTAACCGGGTTAAGAGCTCACACTCTTTGGGTCCTGTCACTGGATCTAACTGACGCCTTTATCCACAGTCCCATATGTACTTGAATCAAGAATTACATAGTAAGAACACCAGACAAACGGCATACAAAGGAAGAGTATACTACTAAATGTGTGTTATATATATAAAAGCTGTCTGCGCGAAATCTGTGGAGATACTCTTCGAGATAAGACATCTAACGTAGACCTGTTTAAGAAGTGTAATATTGGAGGAATCGAGAGTTTTCTCATACTGTCTCAGTTACGGTGGACTGGTCATGTCTTGAGAATGTCTGATGACAGGATACCCAAGATCTGAATGTACAGCCAGTTAGATCAGGGCTACAGGAATGTAGGACGCCCATGGCGAAAATACAAAGAGAAGGTGAAAAGCAACTTATCAGCAGTCAATATACCACATAACACCCTTGGGTGCTTAGCTTTGGAGCGGGTAGAATGGAGATCAACGTGTTTTAGTGGACTCAGCAATTTTCAATCTGCTTGTCTGAATAATCTTCAAGAAGTGAGAGCACTATCTAAAAGGTCAACCACTCTAACAGTGATCTCATCTCACAATCCTTACACTTGCTCCATATGTGGCCTCTTTTGTAAATCATTAGCGGGTCTTAAATCCCACTTAAGATTATCGCACAAACTTTCATAACTAAATCAACTAAGCTATCAGATCCTCATATATATATATATATATATATATATATATATATATATATATTTAAAAAAGTTTCGTTAAATAATTTATGCGTGTTCTTTCTACTTATTTTCGATAGGATCCTTTCATATTCACGGATAAGCTTTTTGGGGGTGGTTTTTGAAAGACGACAGGAAAACACCTTGATGGTTCATACTGTATTTATCCTTCTAGAACATATTTCGACATAGCATAATATCATCATCAGGTAATAGGGTAAGTATTGTAGTGGCACTACAATGATTACCCTATAATTAACAATATTATGTCGTAACAATTTGATGAAAATATGTTGCCGAAATACACAACAAACAAGTGTGTGTGTGTGTGTGGGGGGTTCATATATAGAATTTAAAAAAATATATTTTTGGCCATTTTTACTTTAAAGTTTCGCAACGATGCAACCACTCATTAGAACACAGTCAAACTCTGTTCTGATGAGAAGTTGAACAGCTTTTTATGATTTTTTTCCTTTCATTCGTACAAGTAGTTTGTTTTTCTGGACTTTGTGTATCAACTGTCCAAATGATCTGTGGATCCAAGCGCTTTTTGAAGATTGTTATGATCGTATTTTCCACAAGTATGTCGCGGACACCTGAAGCAAGAGAATAAAGCCACTGAGACGCAAATTGTTACTGGGTGTGAAAAGAGATGCGAACAATAAAAGAACAGAAATTAAGAATACGTAATACAATGATTTCTATTGCATTCAATTTTTTTTTAATATGTGACACTATTTAGGGTTGCGTGAAACAAAAAGGCGAGATTTAATTTAGGTGATAAGAATCTATCACGAAAAGACATGTTACGGGGCGGCGAATAAGATATAGCCATCTGTCCATGGCAATAATGAAAGTTTCAAATTGGACAAGTGGCCTACAAGGCAGAATGCTAAGAGATAAAATTAATTAGGTCATGCACTGACCAAGAAAAATGTCCGCTGGACCACCCACAAGTTACAAAGAAGGAAAGATTAAACCATTAACTATCTGCGGAGATATTTGGGAAAAACGCCTATTTTATGTCAGAGCTGTCCATGATAGCAAAATTATTTTATCGGAACAGATAATTGGCGACGGAGTGCGGAAAATCTTTGACCAACCTCAATGATTATTTGACGAAAATCTCGTTGACGAATTCCAGACCAGGGTGACGTCACAAATATTAAACTTTTTTGAAAAGCAAGTATCCGGAAGAGTGGTCCAAAAGCGGGAAGTATGAGAGAAGAAACTCTTAGCATAGAACTTACGCCATTTTAACTATAAAAGAACCAATAGCATTGCAGCTTTTCTTTTTGATTTCAACAAGAATGTCTGGATTCGTAGGTATGGTAGGAATATGTAATGCCAGGACGAATGGTAATCTTATAAATGTGTAAGATAGTTTCATGCGAGAAAAAATATCTCTCAGAATACAGTGGACCAATTCTTCTGGAAGTAAATCCCACAATTAGCATATAGCTGGAGAGGAGAAAATGTGTATTCAGATATGGCATTTCGACTTCACTAACGTTCTCATTATAAATATTTTCATGGTAATTGTTTTGATGAACTTTACGTAAATGGTGCGTAGATATTGAGAATTTAATCGCAGTATTAGATTACTAGATTAGCGGCATGATTTAATTAATTTTAGATGATTTATTTTAACATTGAAGTCTTGAATTATACTTAATTATTAACTGTCACCGTATGTTCACAAAATAAATATAAAAGAACGACAATTAAAAAGACAAAAGATAACGATTGACATTACATTAGTTTTTAGAAAATCAAACTTCACAGGAAAGCAAGAAGCCGGAAAAGAGTTTCACAAGCAAGAAGAACGAGAGAAGAAACAATTAACATAAAACTTACTGTTAGTTCTAGTTATTTCAACTATAAATGGATGAGACCTTTCCGCCAATCTAGTACTGCGCTTAAATTTATAAAGTTTGGGTACCACAGAGGAAAGATCATCTGGTATTGTTTTATTTGGTTTGTTCCGTAGCATATCAACCTCAATGGGTTATTTAATGCAGAAGAGACTTTTATTGCTGGTAATATTTTTTGCCAAAAATCTATTACTGGTAATATTTATTTTTTCAAAAATGTATTGCTGGTAATAATTTTTTCTTCCAAAAATTCAATGCTGGTAATATTTTTTTTACAAAAATGTATTACTGGTATCAACACCTATTTTTACACTTTCATAGTCTTTTGACCCCAGGTTATGGGTTAACTATTTGCCCATAAATGGACCCTAACAGCTGCTACCACCCTGGGTCATGGTGGACATGGGAACACCAGTAATTAAGAGGTGGATCCATGCACTTCAAAACCTCTTGATCAAAAGTATTGCTGCCGGATGTCGTTTAACGTCTTACCCAGGACATGAAAGTTCATCAGAACGATTACCATGAATGTATTTATAGTAAAAGCACAAGGAAGATACGTTGCGGAGGTGGGAAGTGACTGAAGTCGGGATGCCAGGTCAGGACCAATAACATTGCAGATTCTTTTTGGGAGTTTACCAAGTCTTTCTAACTATATAGCTGGAGCACCAGACCAGATGTGGCATCAGTATTCAAAGCAAGGAAGAATTTAAGAAATATAAAATATATGTAAGACGTATTCTGACAAGAAAATTTTCCTAGCAAACCCTTAGTCCTTTAATCTCGCTTTCCTTCGGTTTCTTCCCCAGAGTTTTTGCCATTTCTCTCAAAGTACACCGTCAGTATTGTGTCTTCTGCCGATTTTATGTTTTCCCAATAATAAATGGTGGTATCATTTGGAGCAAGGAAGTTCACGATGTCCGTACCGTCTAAGGTATGGCAATGAATGCTGGACAATTTTCTCCCAGATGAAGAAAAATCTTAATTCAAGTGAAATGTGTAACTATGTCCGTACCGTCTAAGGTATAGCAATGAATGCTGGACAATTTTCTCCCAGATGGAGAAAAATCTTTATTCAAGTGAAATGTGTAACTATGTCCGTACCGTCTAAGGTATGGCAATGAATGCTGGACAATTTTCTCCCAGATGAAGAAAAATCTTTATTCAAGTGAAATGTGTAACTATGTCCGTACCGTCTAAGGTATGGCAATGAATGCTGGACAATTTTCTCCCAGATGAAGAAAAATCTTAATTCAAGTGAAATGTGTAACTATGTCCGTACCGTCTAAGGTATGGCAATGAATGCTGGACAATTTTCTCCCAGATGAAGAAAAATCTTAATTCAAGTGAAATGTGTAACTATGTCCGTACCGTCTAAAGTATGGCAATGAATGCTGGACATTTTTCTCCCAGATGAAGAAAAATCTTAATTCAAGTGAAATGTGTAACTATGTCCGTACCGTCTAAGGTGTGGCAATGAATGCTGGACAATTTTCTCCCAGATGAAGAAAAATCTTAATTCAAGTGAAATGTGTAACTATGTCCGTACCGTCTAAGGTATGGCAATGAATGCTGGACAATTTTCTCCCAGATGAAGAAAAATCTTATTTCAAGTGAAATGTGTGACTACAAAGATCTCAAAATATCATGGCTGAAGCTACAAAGATATCTAAAAGAAAATTCAAAGGAAAATAATACATAGAATCAGTAAGTGATAGCTTAAATTTCTGGGATATTTAATGAGGAAGGAAGGCTTTGAAAATTTGATAATCACAGGACATATCGAATTTAAACAGAAAATGGATGCAATGTCGTTTTTTTTTTTTTTTTTAAACAGCATATCAACTCCTTATGAGTCATTCAATGCCGAAGTGTAATGTAAAATCTTTGAAATAATACTATTATCTTATTCTGCTTTCACAATTGAATACATGGTAGATGATACTCTGCTTTTATGCATATAAATGTTTGTCCGTTGGTTGGGTGGTTGGATGATTGATTATGTTTAACGTCAAATTAAACAATATGGGTTATTTAATGCCAAAATCTAAATACTGCGTATATAGTTTTATACTTTCAGAGTTAAAGTTATTTTTGAAATATATTGTTTGTATATCATAAAAGATAGTGCCTGTAATTTCACTACAAAAATGCTCTATTGGTAATTTTTTTGTTAAAGTATGTATTGCTGGTAATTTTACGTTGAAAATGTCTTGTTGGTCATTTTGCGTTAAAATCTACTGTTGATTTTTGTTTGGAGGCTTACAATTTATCCATAGTTGGGGGCCCAAACAGGGGCTACCACGCCGAGTCAGGGTGTTGTTCTCAGGTCCATTGTGACCCGGAGTGATTTCACTCTACCTTAAGACATCTCTCGATCAGCTGCGTTGCTGCCGGATCAATGGATATGAGAATAAGGTGTTGTAGATAGTGTAAAACGGAAAGTATTACTGAGATTTCCTCAACATAGGAAGTTGTGGAGAGCCACTATCGTCTACCTTTTGAAGAAATAACGTAAACCAGTGATTGGAGTATATCCCTTTCTTATTCATATTTTTCTTCTCTTGTTATGTTTCATTCCCCTTAAGGAGGTGAGTAATCATGACTCTCTAAAATGTCTTTATTTATTTATCTATTCCCAGTAATTCTTAACGTAAGCTTTCTTTTTTTCTCTTGTCTAAAATCTGTTTTTTGCCCGTTGAATTGACCTCTCCCTTATTACCGGGACATGGCCAAAATCGTGTTCCGTTTTTTTGTCGACAGTAAACTTGAATCGCTCTAAGAAGTAGCTAACGTCAGTCTGACCTTTGGGCATGCACTCTCGTTACATGCGCGAGAATTCAACGTAGTTCGACGAGAACATGCGACGAGACTAGTTTTATTTGCTGTTCTTGGGATCACTTTGAAAATGGAGAAGCAAAACGAACTTTATCGAGACCATAAAGAATTCGTTTTCAAGATTTCGTTCGGGAAAATCTTCGGTTCAAGATGCACCTCAGCCAGGCTAGAGAATTGGGATTAACAGTGACAAAATGACCGAGTTAGTCGACATCCACCCTTGTTATATGACTAGGATGATCACAGATTTTATCCAGATATTGAAATCAAGCGCTGATATCTATCTATATCAATTTGGTTATGTCAGCATGGTTGATGTTTTTGTTCCTATATCAGATAAGTGAAGCTAACCTCGCGCAAAAGAAATCTATCTGCGATTCGGTGCCTAAATATGAAAAAAAATGGTTCTTCTTTACGAGAAGACAGCCAATGTAAAACGAATCGCCTATAACAGAGGTAACCAAACTTGCCTCGTGTAAGATCCATATACGATAAAAGTCAAATGTTTGAGAGCTGCAAAGCATAAAAAAAAATTACGCATACGTTTTTGTTATTTACACATTTAGTTACAAATGATTTATATAAATATCAAGAAATGCATGCATGCAATAATATTTATTTATGTATTGAGTTTTTTTTTTAAATTGTCAATTTTTATTGGTTTCCGTAATCACAAAGTACACATGCATCCTTGTGCAAATTAATTGAAACAATGCTTTAGTTTCCTTTCTTTCACCTTACGGTCAGTTTTAGACCTTCTAGACCGACAGGTTGTAATAATAAGATCTTGAAATTGTAATCTTACTATATATATATATATATATATATATATATATATATATATATATATATAGTGATTTTCTAAGCACTGCTTAGATGTGGTACAAGGCCGGAAGTATGGAGCACCCATTGAGGATTGAACTCACTACTCAGTCATAATTGTTCTAGTGAGACAAGCTTGCAAGCCATTGCAGCACACCGTGGTGCCCCACTATATATATATATATATATATATATATATAATTATTTTTATAAAAAAATTTATAACATAAGTATGTTATAAAATCACTACAAAAATAGCCATTTTGTTTCAACACACTCTGTGTCTTATCAAGTGATGGTGTTGAAAAGAAAATAAATGGTTTTAAAAGTTTCAGATT
>CAHIKZ030001013.1:1482500-1592500 GCA_903632075.3 Acanthosepion pharaonis
TCCAGTCCTTCATATATATACACATTTACCTACATATATACATACGCATATGTATATATATATATATATATATATATATATATATATATATATATATATATATATATATATATATACTATATATATATATATATATATACCCTTACTATATATATATATATATATATATATATATATATATAAAACCCTTATATATATATATATACCTTATTATATTTATCTATATATATATATATATATATATATATATATATATAATTTTACTATATATATATATATATATATATATATATATATATATATATATATAAAATTTATTCAACAATTATAGCATAAAATGTTATAACATCACTACAAAAGTAGCCATTTTGTTTGTATTTTTCCCAGATTAGGTCATTTTCAGTGGTGTGCAGTAATATGAATCTATTTCCGGTGTTCATGATAAAATTTGTTTGGCCTTGAAAAATTTCTTTTCTCATCACACCCAGACAATATTGTCTCTACTGTCGATTAGTTTTCCTATAACCATTGTTTGCAAAGGACATTACTCCAACGAAGCATACGAAAATTGTAACGCTGTACGAACACACTGGCAAGCCTTACCAGTGAGCAAATCAAAGTACTGTAAACTGACCGGGTTACTCGCCTGATTTAAATTCATTCGAGAACCTGTGATCTATCTGCAAGGAACGACTTCGTGGAATGAACATATGCACTGTGGGATGTTTCATTGGAAACATACGAAAGAGGTAAATAATAACGGAATTATTCGTATTGTTTCAATTAATTTTCACGAGGATGTATATCTCGAGTTTAACAGCAAAATTGTCCAAATCCTGTTACTGCATAATAACCCACTCCACAAAATGTTTAATATTAAAACAAAACCTCTAAACTAATTAAGTTCCTTTTTCCACGTTGTCAGATAAGACGTTTAGCCATCTTGACACAACTTGTAATAATCACTGAAAACCACTTGAGTTATTCAACTAAACAGAGAGCAAGTTAAATTTGTTTTGTGTCAGACCCACTGTCTTGTCAACTGGGAAACGATGAGAGGAAAAAGATCATTCAGGCCTTCAGTAACCAAGATTCATACTTTGGCTTTCATCTTCAATGTTCATTCAAGAACCATCAAGAGAATGGTGAATAGGTTTAAAAAAGAGGGAACAGTAAAGAGGAAAACTGGATCAGGAGGTCACAACAGGAAGAAGGATCATCACTTAGAGCTAAAAAGATCAATTAGAAAAGATCCATCTCAATCGATAAGACGTTTGGCAAGTGAGAGATGATTTTCAGCTATGACAGTCCAAAGAGCAGTAAAAAAAGAAAATGAAATCCTACGTGAAACCTGCAATGTGCATCGCAGGTTTTTACTCGGATAGAAGGTTTGAGAGGGTGAAGATCATCATACTTATTATAAAACCCAGGTTGTGTGTGTGTGTGTGTGTGTGTCTGTACATTTATATATTGGATCGGATTTCCTACATTTTTCAGCCGATTTCAACAAAATTTTACAGGTCTACGTAAAATTACCTTGCAGTGGTTCTGACAGCGCCAAAAATTGAAAAAAACACAATCGTTTTTGCACGAAATCAATGTGAAAACACGATTAAGAGGCATCACGCGAATGAAAGGGGGACAACTCATATCTAGTTATACTTATTATAAAACCCAGGTTGTTCGTTTATATATGGGATCGGATTTCCTACATTTTTCAACCGATTTCAACAAAACTTCTTTTTTTTTTTCAGGTAGTATTTCTTATTGTCTTGCACACTTTTTTCTTTATTTTTACATTCAGAATGCTTTAAAAATTCCATTTACAAGACAATTGTTTATAATAAAATTCTATTCAATCGGTAGTCTCATAACAATTGAAAACAATGTTTTTGTTTGAGTTTTAGTTTCACCCATTCGTAAAAAAAAAACAAAAAAAATACTAATTAATACATGCGTGTCCGTCAACTATAAACAATAATCTTTGTCAATTTTATTTTTCAGTCTTTATGATGGTCGATACTTGATCTATCTCTTACTGTTACATCCCCGGGCAACGCCGGGCTCTACTGCTAGTATTGAATAAGTTGGAAAATGATCTTGGAATAAATATATATATATATATATATATATATATATATATATATATATATATATATATACTAGAAGTTTATTTTCATACTCCATGAGCTTCCGCTCCTTAACTATATTCGTTTATGATCGATTTCATCACGATTCTTCTGTTAAGCTTGGAGAGTAATTATATATTCTTACTGCTCAAAGTAGTGCCCAAAAGTGTTATAAAAACGGCGGAGAATTCCAGTAAAATATCTTTAATCAGTTTTAAGATACACCAGTTCTGAGCTTCCTAATTTTGACAATTTTGATTTTACACCCAGTATATATATATATGTAAATCTGTCTTATACCAATGTACAATGTCATCCATTGAGTGTCCTAACACTAATATGATATACATTGGGTCTACGAAGAATGAATTTAAAACCAGGTGGAGACAGCATAAGTGCTCCTTCAACAATATTAATAAAAGAAATCAAACATCTCTATCTAAATATTTTTGGCATCTGAAGGAAATGAATAAAACACCAAAAGTAAAACTTGGGATGACCCATGCCCTTTATGCCTACATGAAAAACTACACATTATCAAGTTTCTAAATAATGAAAATTTATTAAACAATAGACACGAGCTAACGGTTTTTTGCCAACATCATCAAATTTTCGCATTGAATAATTAGCATAAAAAACAAACAATTAAATAATAAATACAAATTTTAAACTCCATAGTCTAAATAAAAAGTTTCAAAGCCCTACCCAATAATAATAATAATAATAACCTTTATGAAGTCGTCAAAAAACAAATGTTAGCTAATTATGACGGTTTTATATACACAAAACCCTTTCAGGAAAGAAAATAAAATAAAAAAATAAATAAATCTCCATAGACATTAACCAGACTAGACGATGTCATCTTCCGCTTTAAATTTAGACACCCCAAGCTTACCTTGACTTGACCTCTTTGAATGTAACTGAGATATTGATACAAATTATTAACCTTTACGCCCCACCTTTTTTTTAAAAAAAATAATTGCGCTAGCCGTTACCATAATAATTTTAATTTTAGTAATGAATATGCTTATAAAAAACGCGTAAAATTCAAGAATTAGTTACTCAAAAAATTTCGCTTGAAAATGGAACAGAGCTTGCTACTTTCATTCAAGTTAATTCAAATAATTATATTGATATTTTCGGCTCTTGTTTTGAAACATGCGAAATCTTATGTAGCGAAGGAATCATATTTTTAAATAAATAATTATATATATATATAAGCTGTATAGATATAAGTTTGTAACCCTGTGTTTCACGCTTTTACGATCATCAGACAAAAGTTTGTCTGATGATCGCAAAAGCGTGAAACCCAGAATTACAAACTCATATCCATACAACTAAATATGTTAGCTCTATCACTGATATTGAGCACTTTCTAATAAGTACCGCGCGTATAATATATATATATATATAATATATATATATATATATATATATATATAATTATTTTAACTTAGCGCTAAATACATTCTTATTGTTCAAAATAGCGTCCAATAGATTTATGAATACCTCGAATTCCAGTAAGATATCTTTAATCATTTCTACGATAAAACGGTTCAAAACTTAATCTAACAATTTGACAATTTTGCTGTTACATAATTTGGACAGTTTTGCTGTTACACGCCGTATATGCTAAATGTTGTGTAAATCTTGACCAATGATTATTTTAACCATACTGAGCCCATTTAATACGGTAATGAACTACGCGAATGTAACCTTTTATATCAACTGTGATGAAAAAAAGTATCTCCGGAAACATATTTCCAAGCGCCGCATGTGGCTCATTAGCCGCAGTTTGGGCCCCCCTTGATCTATGAGTATGTGAAAAGCAAGCGATGTTGAAGGAAGTCCGGCGTGCGAAATAAAGAAGCGCCAAAGCAGGCCTTAACTCGAAGAATGTTATGCTTTTTATTTGGTCGGATTGAAAGCATGTTTTTCATTTTTTTTTTTTTTGCAATCTTCTTCCTACCGACAGGACTATTAATTCTGATATGTACTGTGACCAACTAGACGAATTAAACGCAGTTATGCATCAGTAGCTAATTGTAAGTGCATTGTCTTTCATCACAACAATGCCAGTCCACACAGTTATATACCTACGCAGCAAAAGTTTTGTGCTTGGCTGGGGAAGTTTTACTGCAACCTTTATATTCATTCGATCTTGCGACTTCGTATTTCCATCTATTTAAGCATCTTCAAAATTCATTGAATTGTCAGACGATCAACTCAGACAATAATGTAAAATTTGACCTGGAAGCGTTTTTTTGTCGCCAGTAAATACAGAAAACTCTTTGATCAAGGAGTAATGTATCGCCCATCAATATGCCAGAAGAGAGAAGCCGTAATTTCTATCATTAATTGAATAAATAGCTTTGTGTTTAAAACGTCTGTCTTAATTTCGTTTAAAAATCGAACGTAATGTTCAGCAAACCCAATATGTACCGTATTTAACGGCATATAAGACGCACGGGTGTATAAGACGCACCCCAGTCTCTTGAAGGCAAATCAAGAAAAATTAGTAATTAGTAAAATTATTAGTAAATGATACAGCCTATGCTATATTTATGGGGTATTATTTTGGTTAAACGAGCAATAATTACAAGTAAACGAAAAATAGAAAAAAAAAAAAGACCAGGAGCCTATAAAAATTTTATTATATCCTTTATATTATCTGTACAACCCGCGTCTTGTAGACGTCTTATTGGAATAGTGATTTTTCAAGCGTAGCTTAGATGTGGCACAAGGCCGAAAGTATGGGGCACCTAGTGAGAATCAAACCCACTTTTCAGTCGTAACTTATCTACCGAGACAAGCTTGTTAACCATTACACTATACCGGGGTGCCCCAATCTTTTTGGAATAATTAGCCTATAAAAATTCTGATTGCATTCATACCAATTCGTCCGGAAGTTATCGCAAGAAAAATCTTAATGAAACAAATATATTTTACAAATATATAATTTGAATTTATTGCATAAATTCTTTGTCTAATGAAATAAAGTATGAATATTAAACGTGATAAAATTAATATAATCAATGATAACACTTTTAATCGTCATAATAGCCTTTTAAACAATGACAATAGGTATATGAAAGATACTCTAAAGTCTAAGCTAATACGAGTTGTCAGGTAGCTAATTTCGGCCAACTATCGCTAATTTTAAAACCTAAATATGGCATATAAGACGCAGGGGAATTTTAAAAGATATTTTTAGTAAAAAAAAAACTGCGCGTGATATGCCGTCAAATACAGTAATTTATGAAATTACTCTGAAAAGTTAAAAACAGAGAATGCTTGAAATTTGAAACAATTTTCTATAAATTTTGTTTCACACATATTCTATACTGGAGTCTGCAAAGAACCTGTTTATATCAGGGATGGTGCTAATATGCTGTGTAATGGAGCGTGGAAGTAGACGACGAGTAGAAATTTAGAAAAAAGCGTTCGTTTCTTTTTTTTTCGCACCCTCATTTTCATTTCTGTTGGTGAGGCGCTATCAAAGTTTTTAAAAGTAAGAAGTAAGATGGTCGACAAAAGATAGTGGCTTAGTGAACGTCACCCATCTTTGCAGAGTGATTTGAAACATGTCAAAAAGAAAAGAAATGGCGTCAATAGAAAGAAGGAAATGGAAAAGAAGAAGAAGAAGAATCTGTTGATAGACACGCAAAGAAAGGGTAAAATTAAAAAGAGGGAGAAAAGTAAAAACAAAGACGAAAAGGACGAAAGGAAGGGGAGAGAGAGAGGGGGGAGTAAGTGAACGGAGGAGAAAATGGTCACGAAAACAAGGGAAAACAGCGAAGGAAAGAAGATCAAAAATAAAGGTAAGGAAGAAGAAAAAGAGAATGATAAAATAGAAGAAGAAAAGAATGGAAAAGAAGCAGGAGAAAAATAGGAAGAAAAAATGAGAAGCAACAAAATAAAAAAAAAGAACACAGAGAAGAAAAAGATAAAATAAAATAATAATGATAGAAGAAGGGGAAGAAGAGGAAGAAGACAAAATAGTAGTAGTAGTAGTATTAGTAGTAGTAGTAGTTGAAGAGTAAGGAGGAGTAAAAGAAAATGGAGAAAAAGAAGGAGGAGGAGTTTGAGGAGGAAAAGGAGAATGCGGAGGAGAAAAGAAGGCGAAGGAGGAGAAGGGAAAGGAAAGAAGAAGAAGGAGCAGGAGGAATAGGAGGAGGAGACGAAGTAGGAGGAAGAGGAATATAAAAATAAGGGAATAAGAAGTAGACGGAGGAGGAGAAGAAAAAGAAGAAGAAAAATCAGAATAAGAAAGAGGGTAAGGCGGAAAAGAAGAATGAGGAAGAGGAGAAAAGGAAGAAGACGACGACGAAGGAGGATGAGAAAAAATGAGGGAGAGGACGAAGAAGAAATAAATGAGAAGAAAAAAAATGACAAAAATGAAGACGAATATGGAAATGAGAAAGAGAAAAAAGAAGTAATGAAGAAGAAAATAAATAAAGACTAAGAAAAAGAAAAGAAGAAAACGACAAAGAAAACGAAGCGGAGAAGAAAAAGATGAAGAAGAAAAAGAAAAAGAAATGACAATTTTAAAAGAATGAGGAGGGGAAATAAATAGTCTTATTACAGAAGAAGAAGAAGAAGAGTCTGTAAGTCAACGGGGAAGAAAATGAATAGTAAAGAAGAGATGAAGAAAAAAGAGGTATAGGAATGAGGAAGAAAAATTGTCTTGGAGAAGAATATATAAAGGGAAATAGTTTGTAAAGGAATGAGGAAGGAAAGAAATAGATTTGAAGAAGAAGATTAAAAGAGGAAGAAAAGAAGAAGAAATGAAGGAAAAACAAAGAAGGAAAAGAAGAAGACGAGGACAATAAGGGAGAAAAGACAAAGTATTGTAGAAGAAGAAGAAGAAGAAAAGAAAAGAGACGAAAAGAAGAAAAAAAGAAATGAAGATGAAAAAAGAGGTATAGGAATGAAGAAAAACTGTCTTGAAGAAGAATATATGAAAGGAAATAGTTTGTAAAGGAATGAGGAAGGAAAGAAATATATTTGAAGAAGAAGAAGAAGAAGAAGAAAAGAGGAAGGAAAGAAGAAGAAATGAAGGAAAAACAAAGAAGGAAAGGAAGAAGACGAGGACAATAAGGGAGAAAAGACAAACTATTGAAGAAGAAGAAGAAGAAGAAGAAGACAAAGAAGCAGAAGAAAAGAAAAGAGACGAAAAGAAGAAAAAAGAAATGAAGATGAAGAAAGAAGAAGAAAAGAAGATATGACGAAAGAAGAAGAAGAAAAGAATAAACAATGAAGAACATGCAAAAAGAAGAATGAAGAAGTAAGGAAGAAATGAAGAACAAGAAAGACGAAGATGAAAAAGGAAATGAAGAAATTAAAAGAAGATATGAAGATGAAGAAAGAAGGAGAAAAGAAGAAATGAAGAAAGTAGAAGCAAGACCAACAAGGAGGAAAGAATAAGAAACGAAGAAGAAAGACGAAGATGAAAAAAAGAAAAAGAATTAAAGAGAAAAAATGAAAAGAAGAAAGATAGAAGACGAAAATGAAAAAAGAAAAGAAGAAGAGATGAGGAAGTAGAAAGAATAAGAAAATGAGAAGAAAGGCGAAGAAGAAAGGAAGAATAAATGAAGAAAAAGAAGAAAGAAAAATGAAGAAAAAGCAATCTAGAGGAAGAAAGAAGGAAATGAAGAAAAGAATAAAGACGAAGATGAAAAGAAGAAGAAATGAAGATGTATAAAGAAAGAAGAAAAGAAGAAATGACGATAAAGTAGGAAGACTAAGAAAAAGAAGAAAAAATGAAGTAGCAGCAGAAGAAAATAACAGATGAAGAAGAAACAAGAAGATTGACGAAAGAAGGAGAAAATAAGAAGAAATGAAAAAGCAGAAAGAGGAAAGAAGAATAAAAGAAGAAATATAGAAGAGGAAAGAAGACGAAAGTCGAAGAAGAAGTAGACAGAAGAAAAGAAAAAATGCAGAAGAAGAATAAAGAAAAAAGACGAAGAAGAAAAATAAGAAGAAATGAAGAAACTATAAGGAGAAGAAAATAAAAAAAGAAATGAAAAAGAAATAGGAAGAAGAAAGAAGCAGGAAGAAGAAAGATGGAGAAAAAAGAAAAGAAGAAGAAAGACAAGGTAAAGAAGAAATTTTGAAGAACAACAAGTAGAAGAGGAAAAATGAAGAAGTAGAAAGAAGAAGAAAAGTAGAATGTATAAGTAGAAGAAAAGAAAAGAAATAAAGAAGGAAAAAGAAGGAAGGAGAAAGACGGGGGAAAAGAAAAGAAGAAGAAATGGAGAAAAAGAAAGAAGAAAGACGAAGTAAAGAAGAAGAAGAAGAAGAAGAAGAAGAAGAAGAAGAAGAAGAAGAAGAAATGAAGAGGAGGTAAAGGAATATGGAAAGCAAGAAGAAGAAGAAGAAGAAATAAAGTGGAGGTAAAGGAATTGGGAAGAAAGAAATAGTCTTGAAGAAGAAGAAGAAGAAGAAATGAGGAGGAGGTAAAGAATAAAAAATAAATCTTGAAGAAGAAGACCAAATATAATCTTGAAGAAGATTAAGATGCATGGATTACATAAATCTGCCAATGGCTGGTTTTGTTTTACTTCTATCATCGATCAAAGTATTAATGAAATATTGAGCATGAAGAAACGACGTCGAAGCCGATGGGCGTTGGCTCTTGATCCATTAGCAATCAAAGAAAAGAGTGCTGAAATGCTGTTATACACTATAGCAATAGAAGCAATTTCCGCACAGATGAAGTTTTACCTACCCTGGATAGCGCCTGACGAGGGCAGGGTATCGCACGTACTTTCACACGTTGCATGTAGAGAATAGTTAAATTACAATCAATACATATAGCAAAATGACCAACAATTCATATGGTAAAATGACCACAATACATATCTATAGGAAAATGATAATATATTTTATCTGTAGTTAAAGGCTTTCAACCACATTTAAAATATTTTGATTTCCGCATTAAATAGCCCGTAAACAAAATTACCCAAAGCAACCATATTTATTCATCATGCATATGGTACAGTCAAACATTATTTAATCTTGGATGGAGTCAGCCATAGATTAATTTTAACAGTTTATATTAGTATGGTTCTTACAAAGGTAGAATTACAAGTTTAGTGCGCTAATTGTTTGTGTTCAGTGTCTGTGTCTCTTGTTTGCGAACTGATGGCCTGGGGGTAGCGACTAAGGCAAGACCTAAAGGCATTGTCAGCATATATTTGGAACTGGCCCCCGGGTGGAAAAGACTGCAGGAGCAGAAGAGTGTCGAGAAAGTTCTGGGGAGTGAGTGTCGAGGAAATGGAAGGCGGAGAGAGAAAGAAAGAAAGAAAGAAAGAAAGAAAGAAATATGTAAACGAAAATACTGAATATAGTGAAGGAGCCATAGCATATATATATATATATATATATATATATATATATATATATATATATAAGCAAGTGTAAATGGATAAAATCCGACAGAATGTAGAAATTTTGAAAAACAATTCTTTCATTTTAACTACATTTATGGATTTTTGTTTGTTTTTCAAAATTTCTACATATATATATATATATATATATATATATATATATATATATATATATATATATATATATATATATTAGTTTGTCACATGAAATCGCGCATTTTTGGTTGGTTGTTGATCCTCTCGTCTAAGTAACTTTCTTCGTATATATGAAAAAAAACTGACTCATTCTCGCCTCTTTTTTTCCAAATAATTTGTCTTTTAATATACAGGGTGCGAATTGATAAATTCCCGTCTACATTACAAAAAAGATTTAAATAACACTTACATCTCATTTTAACAGATATATTTACCAAAATTACAAAAAATATCTTGAAATACTAACAAGTGACTTTATAAAATTAAATTCGCTATTGGCTTTAACTACGGTCTCCAGACGACTTCGGAATCTCCAGCAACTCCCCTTGGACGATGCCCTTGCTTAATATCTGTCTATATATCGGAGAAAGTACAAAGGATTGGTGCTCCATATAATATCAGAACAAACATCAAATGCTGGATGACCCTTCGCAGATACCTCTCCCGAGTAAGACCACCCCCCATAGAGAAGAACATGACTAATCACTGTGTGTACGCTATACCCTGCAGCCCCTTTAAGGTAAGGCTTCAAGAACACCAAAAAGCTGTAACACGAGGGGAAGTGGAAAAATCAGGCGTAGCTGACCACATATGGAAAGAAAAGGGAGCTCATCACCTTCTGTGGGATCAGGTTGAAATCATAGACAAACAACATCATTGGAAAATTCGTAAGCTTAAGGAATCAGCACATATGCTAGGCCACAAAAATCTCCTGAGCCAACCAAGCATAGAAGTGAATACAATATTGGAACGAGTACTAAGGAGTGCTAGAGAAAAGCATTAATAACAAGGATAATTGCAATTTGATCTCTGGTAAAAAACATGCAATGAGTCCCAGTAATTCATACATGACACATGGCACAGTGGATAACGGCGTTGGTTAGATCCTGGTTACGGCGGTGAAGAACTTCGAGAGGTGAATTAAAAAGGGATAACTGACATCCATTAGACATTGCACGTGGAACTAGAAACAGTCTACACCAGCGAGCGAAATAAAGGGTTCAGTTCGACATTCCAATCACCTGAAGAAAGCCGAAACGTTGTGATAAATATGGCAACAAAGATGGGGTCAATAGTCCGAATAATGTAAATAGTGTCCTTGTTTCAGTTGGTGAATTCGGCCATAACCCTTTCCTTCAGTTCATATTTAGTATTCCAAGTATAGCCAGGTATTGAACTCACACTCTTTGGGTCCTGTCACTGGATCTAACTAATGCCTTTATTCGCTGTGTCCTTGAAGTCACATGGCACCGTATATAAAGGCAATTAAATACATGGTTAAGGCAGTGGAGAACTTGGAGAGGCAATTAAGCAGGAGATAACTGATAACTGACATCCATTAGACAAAAACTGTCTACCCCAAATGAGCGAAATAAAAGGTTCAGTTTGACATTTCAGCCACCTGAATAAGGTCGGAGCGTACAACGGCCGAAACGTTGTACTATAGATAGCGACAAAGATGAAGACAATAGTCCGAATAATGTAAATATTGTACATAATACCTCATCTCAGAAATATAGACAGATACTGAAAGGCCGAATCGCTGTAATAAATATGGCGACAAAGATGAGGACAAAAATCCGAATAATGTAAATAGTGTACATAATACCTCATCTCCGAAATATAGACAGATACTGAAAGGCCGAAACGTTGTAATAAATATGGCGACAAAGATGAGGACAATAGTCCGAATAATGTAAATAATGTACATAATACCTCATCTCCGAAATATAGACAGATACTGAAAGGCCGAAACGTTGTAATAAATATGGCGACAAAGATGAGGACAATAGTCCGAATAATGTAAACAGTGAACATAATACCTCATCTCAGAAATAAAGACAGATAGTGAAGGGCCGAAACGTTGTAATAAATATGGCGACAAAGATGAGGACAATAGTCCGAATAATGTAAATAGTGAACATAATACCTCATCTCAGAAATATAGACAGATACTGAAAGGCCGAAACGTTGTAATAAATATGGCGACAAAGATGAGGACAATAGTCCGAATAATGTAAATAGTGTACATAATACCTCATCTCAGAAATATAGACAGATACTGAAAGGCCGAAATGTTGTAATAAATATGGTGACAAAGATGAGGACAATAGTCCGAATAATGTAAATAGTGTACATAATACCTCATCTCAGAAATATAGACAGATACTGAAAGGCCGAAATGTTGTAATAAATATGGTGACAAAGATGAGGACAATAGTCCGAATAATGTAAATAGTGTACATAATACCTCATCTCAGAAATATAGACAGATACTGAAAGGCCGAAATGTTGTAATAAATATGGTGACAAAGATGAGGAAAATAGTCCGAATAATGTAAATAGTGTACATAATACCTCATCTCAGAAATATAGACAGATACTGAAAGGCCGAAATGTTGTAATAAATATGGTGACAAAGATGAGGAAAATAGTCCGAATAATGTAAATAGTGTACATAATACCTCATCTCAGAAATATAGACAGATACTGAAAGGCCGAAATGTTGTAATAAATATGGTGACAAAGATGAGGACAATAGTCCGAATAATGTAAATAGTGTACATAATACCTCATCTCAGAAATATAGACAGATACTGAAAGGCCGAAATGTTGTAATAAATATGGTGACAAAGATGAGGAAAATAGTCCGAATAATGTAAATAGTGTACATAATACCTCATCTCAGAAATATAGACAGATACTGAAAGGCCGAAATGTTGTAATAAATATGGTGACAAAGATGAGGACAATAGTCCGAATAATGTAAATAGTGTACATAATACCTCATCTCAGAAATATAGACAGATACTGAAAGGCCGAAATGTTGTAATAAATATGGTGACAAAGATGAGGACAATAGTCCGAATAATGTAAATAGTGTACATAATACCTCATCTCAGAAATATAGATAGATACTGAACATTATATAAATTTTAACCGATTATGGCATTGCCTGAAAATTTTAAAGAAGTGGTTAATACTATAACATTCGCATTTTTTTTTTCATGTCATTTTCCTCATAATACACACTTACTTCTCCCTGAATCCTCCTTTACAACAATCTTACACATTACTGCTCTACCTTGAGTTGCTCTTCTGCTTGGCATTGGTTTGATTTATTCATTGATTCGTTTTTTCAACTCTTAACCCCTTGGATGTTATTTAAAGTCCTTAAATATTTTTAGATTTAAGGTGTTTTTTATAGGAAGTGAGTAAATAATAATAGTTTCATTGATATGCGTCTTGATAATTAACCCATAACCAGGGGGAGAAGAGGTGGATTAATACATTTCCCATGGATGCTTGCACGTAAGTGAATCATAACGAATGCAACTGGAATCGGAAGGCTCTGATTAGCAATTCTGCGCCTTTATCCATTACACCATCCAGAGATCCAAGCTCACAGCACCTGCTATTCCCAAGCAATCACCCATCTAGGTACTGGCAAGACTCGATGTTTGCTTAACTTCAATTATTGAGAATTAATGTAGCATTTATTTTGTTGTGAATGCTTAATATCTACTTTTAATATTTTTTTTGAGATAATAATAATTTAGTGAATAAGAATACGATTAAAAAAATTCTATTGTGGATATAAGGTGGGGGTTCAATTCTATATGATAATCAATATATAAACTGACCCCTCACTTTTTGACCGTGATAGTTTCTATACATTTATATTCCAGAGCAAGTAAATAAATCTAAAAGACATGTCTGTGTAGCTAATCAGTATTTGATAGAATGATTTGTTTTCTATGGCTTATCAACTATTTGTTGGTTATTTAAAGCCAGAAAATATTTTTAGATCCTACATTTTTTTTTTTTGAGGTAATAATAATTTAGTGATACTAATAAGAATTTGATTAAAAAAAGAAATTCTAATTTGGATATAAAGTGAGGATTCAATTTTATTTTATAATCAATATATAAACTAACCCCTCACTTTTTGACCGTGATAGTTTCTATACATTTATATTCCAGAGAAAGTAAATAAATCTAAAAGACATGGCTGTGTAGCTAATCAGTATTTGATAGATTGATTTGTTTTTTTATGGCTTATCAACCATTTGCAGGTTATTTAAAGCCAGAAAATATTTTTAGATTCTACATTTTTATTTATTTATTTATTTTTAGATAATAATAATAATAATTTAGTGATACAAGTCCTACCTATTAATACATAAGAGAAAGCGGAAGAGATGTATTCATACCTTTCCCAAGGGTATTTGCTTGTATATGAATATAACAAACCTAACATGAATTGGAACTCAGTACTCCAATTGACAATTCCAAGTTAGTATCCATTACCTCATTTACACATCCAATCTTACAGCACCTGGTATTCCCAAGCAGGCACCCATCTATGTACTGATCAGGCTCGATGTTGCTTAACTTGATTGGTGATTGTATTAGGACCAGTGTTTCAACATAATGTGACTGTACGCCCAATAATATTTAATAAATATTTCTTATTCTGTCACAAAAAAAGTGTTGTTATGATAGCATAACAATATTTGTGCTACTAGTGTTTATTATATATTACGACACCCAGTCACTGGGAGATGGTGGTTTTGCCAATTTGCTGATATTTAATTTACATTACAGTTCAAATTTTGAAACCACCCCCAGAATTAACTCCCTTATAAACAGCTAACAGCATAGCCCGGCGTTGCCCGTGCTTGATTCAAAAATCGTATCACTCATGCATCAATCGCTATCACTTGACTTAAAATATTTTTGCCTTTCCTTGCCTTTAAACGAGTGCCCTTTGCCGTGCTGATGTTGCTACATGCCTTACTTCTTGCCTATCTCACACTGCGAATTTTTTCTAAGCTCTATACTAAACATTAAATCTGTTACGAAAAAAGAACTAAACAAAATGAACACAAAACGATCAGCTTTAAAAAAGGACTCGTAACTGGAAAAACCGAATGAACAAAGAATGTTAACAACAAATACTTTTTCACACCCAACCCAGTTCTGCGGAATCAGAATAAACGTTGAGTTTAAGCAAGCAAATGAGCCAATTGGAGTAAAGTGCCATGCAGATTTAAATTTTTCCCACTTGTGACGAATGCAGCTACCGATTTTTTTTGCATCCTAGTTAACATTCGTGTCAGTCAGTTGTTGGCTCTCACGCTGGCCAATAGAATCTTCCTGCTTATTCGTGGCAGCCAGCTATAGGCTATCAAACTGGCCAGTAGAAAATGGCCGCAAACTACATGAAAACTGCCGTAGAAGCATGAAAAAATTGATTATTTCCACTATCGATGAGAGTTGGGAAATGCAACGTCGGTGTTGCCCTTCCCGCTAACTTGGAGCATGTGCATGTAAATTTTGGTACAAATCCGTCGAAAATTGCGGCCGTGAATTCGTCACACACACACACACACACACACATACACACACACATCCTGCCTTTTATAGATAGAGATTCTGAGCCCTTATCAATTACTTTAAGTACACATCCAAGCGTACAGCACCTGGTCTTCCCAAGCAGGCACCCTTCTAGATACTGGTCAGGCTCAGTGTTTTTTTTTTTAACTTCGGTGACCATACGAGAACTTCTGTGACCGTAAGCCATACCCGCAGAGTTAAGTCCCGTAAGCGTCACCCACGATTTCTCAGTTACATTTCAACCCAAACCATCACATTTACTCTAACAGTTTCTTTTCTCGCCCCTGGAACTCCTTTCCGATTTCATGCTTCCCTGCAAACTACAATCTCCTAAAACCTAAAACTTCCTCATAGAAGCAACAAAAATATAGTTCTACAGAAGAATCCTGAGAATACGATCGACCGAATATGTGAGCATCGACAAAGTTTTAAAGAAAATACAAACAAAAAGTACACTTATACATAAAATCAAGAAGCAACAGCTGAAATTTCTACGGTACGTAACGAGGAAAGAGGGTATGGAAAATTTGATACTCACAGGATGTATTGAAGACAAGAGGGACAGAGAATAATAAATAATAACTAGAGAGATGAGTAAAGAGATGGCAGAACAAAGTTTAAGAACTACAAAGAACAGGAAATTGTGGAGAGCCATGATCGCCAACGTTCTGAAGGTATATGGCACTCAGAAGAAGAATGAGCTTAACTAAATGGTTGGCTGAACAGGGTTTAAGGGAGATAAAAGAAACACAAAATTTATTAAGAATAACAAAAGAGAGGAAATTGTGGAGGGCCATCATCGTCAACGTTTTGAAGGTACATTGAATATAGAAGTAGAATGAGCTTGAGTAAATGGATGGCGGAGCAAGGTTTAAGAGAATGAAAAGATAAAATTCATAAGAGCTACAAAGGATAGGGAAATTGTGGAGAGCCATGACCGTCATCGTCCTGAAGCTACACGGTATATAGAAGAATAATGATCTTGAGTAAATTGATGGCGGAGCAAGGTTTAAGAGAATGAAAAGATAAAATTCATAAGAGCTACAAAGGATAGGAAATTGTGGAGAGCCATGATCGTCAACGTCCTGAAGGTACACGGCATATAGAAGAAGAGTCAGCTTCAGTAAATGCATGGCGGAACAAGGTTTAGGAGAGACAGCAAAAAGACACAATTTATGAAGAGTTACAAATTATAGGAAATTGTGGAGATCCATGATCGCCAACGGCAGAAAGGGACATTGCTTCTACATGTGCACTAAAATAACATGCAGTTATTTATTGCTAATTGCAGAAACTCCAAAAAAAAAAAACAATTCTTAAGCGTGACTCGGAATGGTATTCATATTAATCGCCCAAAATATGCCGCATGTCTGCGATAGATTATGTTTGGTATCTTATTTTTTTCTCATTAAAAATGTTTTTGAGATGTGAATTCTTAATATAATTCTCATCCATTAAGAATCGTCTGGCGTCAATAATCGGTATAATCTATTCTTTAAACAATCAGTGCCAGACCCCGTTAAGCTAAGTAAATATTTATGCAATATCTTCGAAGGAAAATGCATTTTATTTTTAAAATTACAAATAAAGAAAATCCGTGTCGAAAGCAATACGGAATCTGCTTGTGAAACTCTTTCCTTACGATTCATATAAATTACGATAGTCGGCTTAAAAGTCCAGAGGCTAACTAAGAATGGAATGTCACTAAATGAGGTTTATTTTTCAACATATTTCAACATAGACCCCCTTGTGATGCACAGGCTTCTCTTTATCGGTGTTGCAGTTCTTGGATCGCATTGGTGAAAAAGCTATCGTACTCAGTATAAAAAAAAAAAAAAAAACGTCATCAGGTTTGGCTAGGAAATAAAATCTCTGAATAATGTCTGAAAGAAAAATTATGCATTTCGGAATTTCCTCCTCGGTAGAGATGATTGAACAAATCCCTCTGTGTACTTTCTAAATGTAGATATATACACCTCACGCGCGAATGATAGTTGCCCTAAATAATATTTCAGTTTAACTAATTTTTACACGAGGGTCACCAGAAAAGTTCGTATGTTGAACAAGATACTGTCATGAAATGTGTCTGAATGAGGTTTATTTTGCAACATATTTTCCCCTTGCAATCCACACACTTCTTCCATAGCTGTCGTATAGCTTGTTTCCCATTGGTGGAAAAGCTTTCATCCTGCTGGTCAAAAAAGTCATCAACATTAGATATGACATCATTGTCACTGTGATACTAGTTCCCAGCCATTTTTTTTTATATATCAGGGAACAAATGATAGTCACCTCTGTCCAAATCAGGAGAATAGGGAGGTTGATCAACTAATTCCAAACCAGACACGTACAGCAGCCATTGAAACCAATGACGTTTCAGCTTTCCTGACCGTTTGGTTTTCTCAACTGACTTGCTTGTGGCGAAATGATTAAAAAATTCCTCTTGCCTTTTTATTGTTGCCTGGAAGTTCTGTGATGAAGTATTGTCTTCGTATTTCATGAATTAATTGATGTAATGGAATAAGCAGTTACCAAATGAATGATTACACTGTAGGTAGTAAGTACCTATAAAGTCAATTGTCTCCGAAAGACTCGTGGACTGAAAGAGAGCGATAGAGACGACGGAAGCAGGTCCGACCTTCTAATTAGTGGCACTCACTTACTAGACTGACCTATGTGTATAACTGTATCATATTTTCATTGTTGTGTACAATAAACCTTTCTTCTAGTATCCACTTGGTGTTATATGTTTATTCCCTTAGCACGGAATATAACATTAATCGACCTCATATTCTGAGTTTTCACAGAAGGAACGGAAAAAATATACATATGAAAAGAAAATACATATGAAGATAATTAAGAGGGCGTGGCTGATAAAACTAACATAGGAATGTCAAACCAAATATATCCCGACCGGAGGGGGGGGCTGTGATCGTGCTTTAAGCTTGGATTTGCGGGAGGTGTAATGGATAATGACTCAGAATTGTTAATCAGAGAGCCGAGATCCAATTCTGGTTGGGTTTCATATATACATTTTTGCGCAAATACCCTTGGGAAAGGTATGAGTCCATTTCTTACCCCCAGCTATGGGTTAATTAGTAAGACTTGTATAACTAAGTCATCATTATCTCCGGAAATTTCGTACAAAATATTTCGATTTCGGCATTAAGAAACCCATAGAGGTGTTGATATGCCGCTAAACAAAATCAACCAAATCCTACCCCATTATGTGCCCAAGGAATTTCAGGCGTTTTTTTCCGGAAGTTTTCTTTATGTTGTAATTTTCTTTAAGACTTGCTTACTCCCACCGTCCATGGAATACTCAGTATCCTTCTGTAGTGTAACATTTCTGCTGCCTGTACTTTTCCGATTGCACGTTGGGAAATGATCTGACATTGACTGCAATACGAGAGCAGGGACGGTGGAGTAATGGATAGCGGCTTGGATTGAGGATTCGGAGAGGCGAGTTCGAATCCAGGTTGAATCCATTACATTCACTTACGTGCTAATACCCTTGGGAAAGGTATGAATCCACTTCTTCTCCCTCCAGCTATGGGTAAATAGCAGGACCGACTGGGTTCTATAGCCTTGGATGGCAACTGGTCTAGGAGAAGGACAACTCTGAATTCAAAACCTGAGGAGGGTCGTTTGGGGACCTTGTGGCACGTAGTGCACCAGGTCTCTGTAATCAGGCCTTCAAAAAGTGTGGATGGTCCTGCACGAAACCTTCACCACTATAATCGAATCTCATGTGCTATAAATGCGGGTTGGGGACCGCTTGTAAATTCCAAATTCCCATGAAACTCCAATATTGGAGCCGGCTCAACCCACCCCGGGTGAATGCCGTTACAAGAGAAGAGGAATAAAAGAAGATAGATATGACACGGCATCATTTTCTTTGTTTCTCAGTGCGGTTAGTTTTTGGAATGTATGTTGCGTGTTTGGACCTCGCTCTCGTATTTCCCATCATCTACATGAAGAATCCTTTAAAGAAGTAAAAATTTAAAAAAAATGATTTTTCATTTGGTTAGATTTTGGGAAGAGTTTTTTTTTTGTTGCAGAGAACCTTTCTGTATCTCTTTTGTAAGTTGATGTAAGTATTTAAACAGCTTGTTTTGTTTAGAACAAAGTAGATCTGGGTAAACGAAAAAAAAAAGTACTTAAATCCCTGCCACATTAGGAGTACTAGATGCTGTAATCTTGTGCCAGACATCTGGAAAAATATAATTAGAGATAGGCACGCTTTCTCTGAAGACGACAATCAGAAAGAAAACATTGGTAAACAGTATTTCTCTATTCAAACAGGCTCTAATTTCTTGGGACTTAAATTTGTTGAAAAAATCAAACGCAAAATGAAAACGGAAATAGAAAAGTGCATAAATGCTAAGTAAACTTCAATTCGATCTGCACGAATGGGATGAGGATAACGAAAATAAAACAAACAATTGTCTCAGTATTCGTCCATTCATTTCTCTTTTAGACTTTCTTCATTCTTTTTTATTCATTTAATTTCAATTTTTTTTCGTTTTTCTCTTTCTTTCTTTCTTTCTGTCTGTCTGTCTTTCTTTCTTTTATTGTTCGTTCGTTCTTTACTTCTGATTGAATGCAGTGAATCTTTATTCACGGCTTCCTCTTTCTTTCCTTTACCACTATTCTTTCTTTCTTTCTTTCCTTCTTTCTTTCTTTCTTTCTTTCTTTCTTTCTTTCTTTTATTGTTCGTTCGTTCTTTACTTCTGATTGAATGCAGTGAATCTTTATTCATGGCTTCCTCTTTCTTTCCTTTACCACTATTCTTTCTTTCTTTCTTTCTTTCTTTCTTTCTTTCTTTCCGTGAATTGCTGAATTTCCTGTTTTATTTTTTTCTCATTTTATTTCTTTCTTTTTTGATTTTCTTTCTTTTTTTTACTTCTGATTCAATAGTTTTTATTCCCTTTTTCTTTTTTACAACTCACCTTTTTCTATTTTTTTTATTTCAAACGATATTTTTTATGCATTTATTCCTGTGAATCCCAGAATTACCTGTTTGTTTTTCTTTCTCTTTCATTTCCTTCTTTCCTTTTTCTCTCTTTCTTTCTTTCTTTCTTTCTGGTTGAACGCTTCATTCTTTCCTTGCTACTCTTTTTCTACCTCCATCGATCCTTTCTTCTTTTTACGAATATTCTTTCTTTTTCTTTCTTTCTTTCTTTCTTTCTTTCTTTCTTTCTTTCTTTCTTTATTCTTTTATTTATTTACTTTTCATTTAAAGTCTTTTCTTCCCTTGTCTCTCTTTTCTTCCTTTTATTTTTCCTTTTTTTCCATTTTAGCAATTATTTTCCCTTTTTTCTTTCTTTCTTTCTTTCTTTCTTTCTTTCAACTTTTTCGTTATTGTTCTTTCTACTTCTTTGTTCTTTCTCATTCTTTTTCCATTCTCCTTATTTATTTCCTTCCTTGTTATCTTTCTTCTTTCTTTCTCTCCCACTTTTCTGTCTTTTCTGTCAATGCTTCTTTCTTTTCTGTCTTTCTTTTTAATTAGCACTCTTCCTATTACTCTCAGTTTTCTTTCTTTATCCACGTTTCCGTCATTTCTTTCTGTCGCCACTTTACTTTCTTTCTTTATTTATTTACTTCTCTTTTCACATCTCTTTCTTCGCTTGTCTCTCTTTTCCTTTTTTCATTCTTCCGTTTTGTTTTCATTGTAACAATTATTTTCCCATTTTTTCTTTCTTTCATTCTTTTCCTATTTTCTCTCTTTGTTTGCTTGTTTTTTTTCTTTCTTTTAATTAGTACACTTCTTATAACATTTTCTTTTTTTCTTTCTTTATTTAATTCTCATTTTACGTGTCTTTCTTCACTTGTCATTTTTCCTCCTTTCACTCTTCCCATTTTCCCATTTTAACAACAATTTTCCCTTTCTTTCTTTCTTTCTTTCTTTCAACTTTTTCGTTCACCAACTATTTCTTTTTTTTCTTCATTTCATTTTGTTATTTTTTTTATTCTTTCTCCTCTTTCCTCTCTCTTCATTTTTGTTCTCTCTTCTTCTTTGTTCTTTCTTATTCTTTTTTCCTTTCTTATTTATTTCCTTCCCTGTTATCATTCTTCCTTCTTTCTCTTACAATGTTCTGCCTTTGATAGCTTATTTTTTTCTTTCTTTCTTTTTAAATATTACTCTTCCTATAACCGCCATCTTTCTTTCTTTATCCACTATTACGGTATTCCTTTATTTCTCCATTTTTTTCTTTTTCTTTTCTTTCTTCCTTTTTCATTTTGCACTCCTCTTATAAACATTGGTTCGGTATAATTCAATTATCCACCATTTTCATTCGCCGACTGTATAAACACTTTCTGGGATTTTATTAAATTTCCGTCATTCATCCTATTTTCAGTTATTTATTTTCGGTTTTATTCCTTCCTTCTTTTTCTTTCCGCTTCCGGTTTCGCTTAGTCCCCCTGTCTTCTTCACTTTCCGTCTTTCATTTTTTTTTCCGGTTCTTGTGAATATGTCATTGTTATTTAAGAAATTTTCTACCAACTTTCCCGCCTTCTTCGATGCGTGTGAACGCAAAAATTAAAACTTTTAATGCTATTTACTTTTCGATGACACAACGCTGACGCATTAATATCCAGACGAAATAAACATGTAACAAAAATATGCAAACAACCGTACACAAAAGTATACAAAAAGGCAGACACCAACTTTCAAGCAATCATACATTTTTGAATAGGATCTCGACCACAAAAAAATGTATAAAAAGGTTAATTTGTAAAAACACCTAACATCCGCACAGGTATTGTAATTATTTACACTATTTACATTGTTCGGACTGTTGTCTTCATCTTCGTTGCCATATTCACGACGTTTAGACCGTTGTACGCTCCGGCCTTCTTCTATATCTGTCTATATTTCTGAGATGAGGTATTGTAATTATTTACACTATTTACATTGTTCAGACTGTTGTCCTCATCTTCATTGCCATATTCACGACGTTTAGACCGTTGTACACTCCGGCCTTCTTCCATATCTGTCTATCTTTCTGAGATGAGGTATTGTAATTATTTACAGTATTTACATTATTCGGACCGTTACTGCCATCTTCGTTACCATATTCACGACGAAGTGATAGCAAGGGAATAAAAAAAAATTGAACATACTGAAAGAAATGATGTCGGCGAATGATATCATCCCAAAGAAAACTGGACCTGAAAGGAACGAATGCATGACAAAGAGAATTCTCTTGATGATGTAAATCAATGACAAGAAATGGTAATAAATACCGAAACCAGAAGTTAAAAACTAATGTCGACAGGCGAAAGAGAAATGGTTTAATGTAAAGTTCGCAGAAACAGAAAGAATGTCCAGAACAAACGTAGCAAATATGCAGAAGAGATTAAAGAAATAAAAGTCTCTTAAAATCAAAGGAAGGATCCAAGTTGATAATAAAAATAAATAATACACCAAAGATGGAATGTATACAGTTCAGAACTTTTTCACTATGCGAGGGAGAATCCTATGTTGGGAAATACAGAAGAACCAGAAATACTGAAAGGTGATACAAGATCAACAATTCAGGGTCTGTCTATATTTCGGAGATGAGGTATTATGTACATTATTTACATTATTTGGACTATTGTCCTCATCTTTGTCGCCATATTTATTACAACGTTTCGGCCCATCAGTATCTGTCTATATTTCGGAGATGAGGTATTATGTACATTATTTACATTATTTGGACTATTTTCCTCATCTTTGTCGCCATATTTATTACAATGTTTCGGACCTTCAGTATCTGTCTATATTTCGGAGATGAGGTATTATGTACATTATTTACATTATTTGGACTATTGTCCTCATCTTTGTCGCCATATTTATTACAACGTTTCGGCCCATCAGTATCTGTCTATATTTCTGAGATGAGGTATTATGTACACTATTTACATTATTTGGACTATTGTCCTCATCTTTGTCGCCATATTTATTACAACGTTTCGGGCCCATCAGTATCTGTCTATATTTCTGAGATGAGGTATTATGTACACTATTTACATTATTTGGACTATTGTCCCTCATCTTTGTCGCCATATTTATTACAACGTTTCGGCCCATCAGTATCTGTCTATATTTCTGAGATGAGGTATTATGTACACTATTTACATTATTTGGACTATTGTCCTCATCTTTGTCGCCATATTTATTACAACGTTTCGGCCCATCAGTATCTGTCTATATTTCTCAGATGAGGTATTATGTACATTATTTACATTATTTGGACTATTTTCCTCATCTTTGTCGCCATATTTATTACAACGTTTCGGCCTTTCAGTATCTGTCTATATTTCTCAGATGAGGTATTATGTACACTATTTACATTATTTGGACTATTGTCCTCATCTTTGTCGCCATATTTATTACAACGTTTCGGCCTTTCAGTATCTGTCTATATTTCGGAGATGAGGTATTATGTACATTATTTACATTATTTGGACTATTGTCCTCATCTTTGTCGCCATATTTATTACAACGTTTCGGCCCATCAGTATCTGTCTATATTTTCAGATGAGGTATTATGTACATTATTTACATTATTTGGACTATTGTCCTCATCTTTGTCGCCATATTTATTAAAACGTTTCGGCCCATCAGTATCTGTCTATATTTCGGAGATGAGGTATTATGTACATTATTTACATTATTTGGACTATTGTCCTCATCTTTGTCGCCATATTTATTACAACGTTTCGGCCTTTCAGTATCTGTCTATATTTCGGAGATGAGGTATTATGTACATTATTTACATTATTTGGACTATTTTCCTCATCTTTGTCGCCATATTTATTAAAACGTTTCGGCCCATCAGTATCTGTCTATATTTCGGAGATGAGGTATTATGTACATTATTTACATTATTTGGACTATTGTCCTCATCTTTGTCGCCATATTTATTACAACGTTTCGGCCCATCAGTATCTGTCTATATTTCTCAGATGAGGTATTATGTACACTATTTACATTATTCGGACTATTGTCCTCATCTCTGTCGCCATATTTATTACAACGTTTGGGCCTTTCAGTATCTGTCTATATTTCTGAGATGAGGTATTATACACTATTTACATTATTCGGACTATTGTCCTCATCTTTGTCGCCATATTTATTACAACGTTTCGGCCTTTCAGTATCCTGTCTATATTTCTGAGATGAGGTATTATGTACATTATTTACATTATTTGGACTATTGTCCTCATCTTTGTCGCCATATTTATTACAAACGTTTCGGCCCATCAGTATCTGTCTATATTTCTGAGATGAGGTATTATGTACATTATTTACATATTTGGACTATTTTCCTCATCTTTGTCGCCATATTTATTACAACGTTTCGGCCCATCAGTATCTGTCTATATTTCTGAGATGAGGTATTATGTACATTATTTACATTATTTGGACTATTGTCCCTCATCTTTGTCGCCATATTTATTACAACGTTTCGGCCCATCAGTATCTGTCTATATTTCTGAGATGAGGTATTATGTACATTATTTACATTATTTGGACTATTGTCCTCATCTTTGTCGCCATATTTATTACAACGTTTCGGCCCATCAGTATCTGTCTATATTTCTGAGATGAGGTATTATGTACATTATTTACATTATTTGGACTATTGTCCTCATCTTTGTCGCCATATTTATTACAACGTTTCGGCCTTTCAGTATCCGTCTATATTTCGGAGATGAGGTATTATGTACATTATTTACATTATTTGGACTATTGTCCTCATCTTTGTCGCCATATTTATTAGAACGTTTCGGCCTTTCATTATCTGTCTATATTTCGGAGATGAGGTATTATGTACATTATTTACATTATTTGGACTATTGTCCTCATCTTTGTCGCCATATTTATTACAACGTTTCGGCCTTTCAGTATCTGTCTATATTTCGGAGATGAGGTATTATGTACATTATTTACATTATTTGGACTATTGTCCTCATCTTTGTCGCCATATTTATTACAACGTTTCGGCCTTTCAGTATCTGTCTATATTTCGGAGATGAGGTATTATGTACATTATTTTTACATTATTTGGACTATTGTCCTCATCTTTGTCGCCATATTTATTACAACGTTTCGGCCTTTCAGTATCTGTCTATATTTCGGAGATGAGGTATTATGTACATTATTTACATTATTTGGACTATTGTCCCTCATCTTTTGTCGCCATATTTATTACAACGTTTCGGCCCATCAGTATCTGTCTATATTTCTGAGATGAGGTATTATGTACATTATTTACATTATTTGGACTATTGTCCTCATCTTTGTCGCCATATTTATTACAACGTTTCGGCCTTTCAGTATCTGTCTATATTTCTGAGATGAGGTATTATGTACATTATTTTACATTATTTGGACTATTGTCCTCATCTTTGTCGCCATATTTATTACAACGTTTCGGCCCATCAGTATCTGTCTATATTTCGGAGATGAGGTATTATGTACATTATTTACATTATTTGGACTATTTTCCTCATCTTTGTCGCCATATTTATTACAACGTTTCGGCCTTTCAGTATCTGTCTATATTTCTGAGATGAGGTATTATGTACATTATTTACATTATTTGGACTATTGTCCTCATCTTTGTCGCCATATTTATTACAACGTTTCGGCCCATCAGTATCTGTCTATATTTCGGAGATGAGGTATTATGTACATTATTTACATTATTTGGACTATTGTCCTCATCTTTGTCGCCATATTTATTAAAACGTTTCGGCCTTTCAGTATCTGTCTATATTTCGGAGATGAGGTATTATGTACACTATTTACATTATTCAGACTATTGTCCTCATCTTTGTCGCCATATTTATTACAACGTTTCGGCCTTTCAGTATCTGTCTATATTTCGGAGATGAGGTATTATGTACATTATTTACATTATTCGGACTATTGTCCTCATCTTTGTCGCCATATTTATTACAACGTTTCGGCCTTTCAGTATCTATCTATATTTCGGAGATGAGGTATTATGTACATTATTTACATTATTTGGACTATTGTCCTCATCTTTGTCGCCATATTTATTACAACGTTTCGGCCCATCAGTATCTGTCTATATTTCGGAGATGAGGTATTATGTACATTATTTACATTATTTGGACTATTGTCCTCATCTTTGTCGCTATATTTATTACAACGTTTCGGCCTTTCAGTATCTGTCTATATTTCTGAGATGAGGTATTATGTACATTATTTACATTATTTGGACTATTGTCCTCATCTTTGTCGCCATATTTATTATTAAACGTTTCGGCCCATCAGTATCTGTCTATATTTCGGAGATGAGGTATTATGTACATTATTTACATTATTTGACCATTGTCCTCATCTTTGTCGCTATATTTATTACAACGTTTCGGCCTTTCAGTATCTGTCTATATTTCTGAAATGAGGTATTATGTACACTATTTACATTATTTGGACTATTGTCCTCATCTTTGTCGCCATATTTATTACAACGTTTCGGCCTTTCAGTATCTGTCTATATTTCTGAAATGAGGTATTATGTACATTATTTACATTATTCGGACTATTGTCCTCATCTTTGTCGCCATATTTATTACAACGTGTCGGCCTTTCAGTATCTGTCTATATTTCTGAGATGAGGTATTATGTACATTATTTACATTATTTTGACTATTGTCCTCATCTTTGTCGCCATATTTATTACAACATTTCGGCCTTTCAGGATCTGTCTATATTTCTGAGATGAGGTATTATGTACATTATTTACATTATTTGGACTATTGTCCTCATCTTTGTCGCCATATTTATTACAACGTTTCGGCCTTTCAGTATCTGTCTATATTTCTGAGATGAGGTATTATGTACACTATTTACATTATTCGGACTATTATCCTCATCTTTGTCACCATATTTATTACAACGTTTCGGCCTTTCAGTATCTGTCTATATTTCTGAGATGAGGTATTATGTACGCTATTTACATTATTCGGACTATTGTCCTCATCTTTGTTACCATATTTATTACAACGTTTCGGCCTTTCAGTATCTGTCTATATTTCGGAGATGAGGTATTATGTACACTATTTACATTATTCAGACTATTGTCCTCATCTTTGTCGCCATATTTATTACAACGTTTCGGCCTTTCAGTATCTGTCTATATTTCGAGATGAGGTATTATGTACATTATTTACATTATTCGGACTATTGTCCTCATCTTTGTCGCCATATTTATTACAACGTTTCGGCCTTTCAGTATCTGTCTATATTTCGGAGATGAGGTATTATGTACATTATTTACATTATTCGGACTATTGTCCTCATCTTTGTCGCCATATTTATTACAACGTTTCGGCCCATCAGTATCTGTCTATATTTCGGAGATGAGGTATTATGTACATTATTTACATTATTTGGACTATTTTCCTCATCTTTGTCGCCATATTTATTACAACGTTTCGGCCCATCAGTATCTGTCTATATTTCGAGATGAGGTATTATGTACATTATTTACATTATTCGGACTATTGTCCTCATCTTTGTCGCCATATTTATTACAAACGTTTCGGCCCATCAGTATCTGTCTATATTTCGGAGATGAGGTATTATGTACATTATTTACATTATTTGGACTATTTTCCTCATCTTTGTCGCCATATTTATTACAACGTTTCGGCCCATCAGTATCTGTCTATATTTCGGAGATGAGGTATTATGTACATTATTTACATTATTCGGACTATTGTCCTCATCTTTGTCGCCATATTTATTACAACGTTTCGGCCCATCAGTATCTGTCTATATTTCGGAGATGAGGTATTATGTACATTATTTACATTATTCGGACTATTTTCCTCATCTTTGTCGCCATATTTATTACAACGTTTCGGCCCATCAGTATCTGTCTATATTTCTGAGATGAGTTATTATGTACATTATTTACATTATTCGGACTATTGTCCTCATCTTTGTCGCCATATTTATTACAACGTTTCGGCCTTTCAGTATCTGTCTATATTTCGGAGATGAGGTATTATGTACACTATTTACATTATTCGGACTATTGTCCTCATCTTTGTCGCCATATTTATTACAACGTTTCGGCCTTTCAGTATCTGTCTATATTTCGGAGATGAGGTATTATGTACATTATTTACATTATTCGGACTATTGTCCTCATCTTTGTCGCCATATTTATTACAACGTTTCGGCCCATCAGTATCTGTCTATATTTCTGAGATGAGTTATTATGTACATTATTTACATTATTCGGACTATTGTCCTCATCTTTGTCGCCATATTTATTACAACGTTTCGGCCCATCAGTATCTGTCTATATTTCTGAGATGAGGTATTATGTACATTATTTACATTATTCGGACTATTATCCTCATCTTTGTCGCCATATTTATTACAACGTTTCGGCCTTTCAGTATCTGTCTATATTTCTGAGATGAGGTATTATGTACACTATTTACATTATTCGGACTATTATCCTCATCTTTGTCACCATATTTATTACAACGTTTCGGTCTTTCAGTATCTGTCTATATTACTGAGATGAGGTATTATCTACACTATTTACATTATTCGGTCTATTGTCCTCATCTTTGTCGCCATATTCATTACAACGTTTCGGCCAGTGTACTCTTTGGGTCCTGTCACTGGATCTAATCAATATAGTATAAAAGATTTTAGAGTTGGGGAATAACTTAGTGTAGCTAAATAAGGTATAATTCCACTAAACAAATAAGATACCCCCAAATGAAAAAAAATACACAAATTAAGTGAATAATTACAACATTTCGGCCGTTTTACGCTCCGGCCTTCTTCAGGTGGTTGGAATTTCGAACGGAACTCTTTATTTCGCTCACTGGGGTAGACTGTTCTAGTTCCATGTGCCATTTTTGATGGATGCCAGTTATCAGTTATCTCCTGCTAATTTCCCTCTGAAAGTTCTCCACTGCCTTAACCGGGTATTGAACTCACACTCTTTGGATCCTGACACTGGACCTAACCAACGCCTTTATCCACTGTGCCATGTGTCCTCGTTGTGATAAATATGCGACAAAGAAATAGGACAATAGTCCTAATAATGTAAATAATGTACATAAAGTCAACACTTATATTAATGAACTAGAACAAAGTAGTAATGGGTGTTCTAATAACCGATTTTAAATTAAGTTTAAGCATCTAATGATTTTTTTCTTTCAGATTTACAAATTAAGTCTTTAGCAATTTCAACCATGGAAAGATTAACAAGCAAACAACGTGTTAAAGTTATTGAAGCCTATTACGAAAATGGACGTTCAAATTTAGAAATATACGGCCCAATGATTCCGCCAGCAAAAATGTATATATATTCAAACGTAATGTCAATCGACATGTTCAAATGCCTTGATCTTGATCCTGTTAGACATTTTCATGACGGTCGTCCTCGAGTATAGAATCCAGAGTTTGGCAGTGAATATTTCGGAGACAGTATAAAGCGTAGTGCAGGTTAGCAGTGGATATCACAGCAGAGTGTAGTTCATCCTTCTCCTGGTCGCCTTTGGTCCTTCCGGTAGAGGAAACAAGATGGCCGCCTTTATACACGACGAATACAGTGTTGGGCGGCTTCTGATTGGTCAACCTTCCATTGGTCGACTATAAAGGAAATAAGTCATTCTGATTCTGTTATATATAACTCGCTCAACAGTAACAGATCCCCGTCTTTTCTTTATCCTTTCCTCATACACCCCCTCTTTACTCTTACTCTCTGTAAACCCTTTCGTCCTAGTGGCACTCCTGCCTTGCTTAGGGTGAAATGCTTAATGCACACACACACACACACACACACACACACACATATATATATATATATATATATATATATATATATATATATATGCCAATTAAGATTATCGCAACTTCGCCATCGCTTGGGGAATGAGCGGAGTAGTAAACTGGATAGGAAAATTCGGGTTTACAGAGCTGTTGTACTTGCCATCCGTTCGTATGGCTCAGAATCGTGAACATCTAACGTAGACCTGTTTAACAGGTGTAATATTGGAGGAATCGAGACTTTTATCATACGGTCTCAGTTACGGTGGACTGGTCATGTCTTGAGAATGTCTGATGACAGGATACCCAAGATCTGAATGTACAGCCAGTTAGATCAGGGATACAGGAATGTAGAACGGCCATGGCTAAGCTGAAAAGCAACTGGTCAGCAGTCAATATACCACATAACCCCCTTGAGCGCTTAGCCTTGGAGCTGGTAGGAAGGAGATCAACGTGTTTTAGTGGACTCGGCAATTGTCAATCTGCTTCGTCTGAATCATCTTCAAGAAGCGAGAGCAAGATCTAAAAGGTCAGCCAATCTAACAGTGATCTCATCTCACAATCCTCACACTTGCTCCATATGTGGCCTCCTTTGTAAATCACTAGCGGGTCTTAAATCCCACTTAAGATTATCGCACAAACTTTCATAACTGAATCAATAAGCTGTCAGATCCTCATACGTCGAAACCGACGGGAGAATCCATTATTATTATTATATATATATATATATATATATATATATATATATATATATATATATATATATATATATATATATATATATATATATATATATATAGTATTCTGATAACTTGGACCGATTCTAAATGTGAATTAACTTTAAGCGTCTAATGATTTTTTCTTTTTCTTTCAGATTTAACAACTTAAGTCTTTGGCAATTTCAACCACGGAAACATTAACAATCAAACAACGTGTTAAAGTTCTAGAAGCCCATTATGAAAATGAACGTTCAAATATATAAATATACAGCCCAATGATTCCGATAGGAAAAAAATATATATATATATTCAAACGTAATGTCAATCGACATGTTCGCATGCCTTGATATTCACCCCGTCGTTCTCTTTGTCCTTTTCTCAAACCATCCTCTCTACTCTTACTTTCACTCTCTGTAACCCCTTGCGTGCTAGTGGGCCTACGCCTTGCTTGGGGTGAAAAGCTTAACACACACACACAAACACACACACACACGCACAAACATATATATATATATATATATATAATATTAGTGGTAAATATACACATACATATGCAATCATACATCTAAAATATATAAATATATATACATACATACATATATACATACATATACATATGTATTTGTATAAAAAATAAAACAAGAGGATAGAATCCAGGTAGAACTCAATGTCTAGGACAGAGTAAGATATAATAAAAGGCTTAGTCACTAATATTCCATGGTCATATTTATGAATTGGAATGATGATCCAATTCATCAGAAGGTCTGATGAATTGATCGTATTACGATTCCAAAGGAATAAATTATGAACATGGAATATTAGTGTTTAAGTTTTTTATTATATATATATATATATATATATATATATATATATATATATAGCCTTTTTATATATATATATATATATATATATATATATATATAGCCTTTTTATATATATATATATATATATATATATATATATATATATATATATATATATATATATATATGGTATTCCAATAACTTGAACAGATTTTTAAATGTGCATTAAAACTTTTAAGCTGTCTAATGATTTTTTTACTGTTTCTTTCAGATTTACAAATTAAGTCTTTAGTAATTTCAACCATGGAACGATTAACAATCAAACAACGTGTTAAAGTTATCGAAGCCTACTATGAAAAGGGACGTTCAAATTTATAAATATACGGCCCAATGATTCCGATAGCAAAACTGCGCACCAAAGAGTGAGATTTTGTGGATGCCGTTGCTTTTCAACAATCGGCTCTGGATTTTCATCAGCCCAAATGCGACAATTCTGCTTATTAACGAAAGTTCTCAGAAAAAGAGAGGATGTCCAACACATACACAGCAAATATGCACAACCGAATAAAAGAAACAAAGGTGTATTAAAATCAATGGAAGAACCCCAGCTGATGCAAAAATAAATAATACATCAAAGGTGGAAAGAATACTTCTAAAAACATTTTCACAATGCGAGAGAGAAACCTGTGCTGGGAAAGACAAATGGGACAGAAATACTGAAAGCTGATAAAAGATTAGCACTGGTATGAACAGGAATAAAGTAGTAAAGAAGGTTCTAATAACTTGGAAAGATTTTAAATGTGAATTAATTTTAAGCGCCTAATAATTTTTTTTTTCGTTTTCTTTCAGATTTAACAACTCAAGACTTTGGCAATTTCAACCATGGAAAGTTTAAGAACCAAACAACGTGTTAATGTTTCAAGAGTGCAATTGGAATAATTGTTCATATATTCAAATAAATTGGGTTGGGGGCAGATGTGAAAACACTACTGCATGCTCGTCTACGGAATTCAGCTGAAAACATTGCTGCAGTGCACGAGAATGTGGCCGAAAATCTAGACACCTCTATTCGTCATCGCGCGCTGTAATTGAATCTCTGAACAAGAAAGTTACATCGATTTCAACTGCACTCTCGGTTGGTCGATTATGTTGACCCAAAACTTTAACAGGTTGTTTGATTGTTAATCTTTCCACGGTTGAAATTGCCAAAGACTTGAATTGATAAACCTGAAAAAGGAAAAAAAAAATATCAGTAGACGCTTAAAATTAATACCCATTTAAAATCGGTCCAAGTTACTGGAACACACTTTATAACCTGACAGGGTTGTATCCTTATTCGTTACTGACGACATCACAGAAGTATGAAACCAAATATACAGCAGCGGCCCTTTTTGATCGTCAACTGGCCCCGTCAAATATATCTCATTTCAGATCTAATATCATTTCAAATCACAGGTACGACTGTCAATGATGAAACAATGAGCCTCATAACCAAAGTAATGAGTTGAACCCGGCTGTAAAGGGCGCGAAGCAAAATTAGACAGAATATGTGTGAATTACAGTGTGGCTTTGTCAAGAACATCGGAAGAAGAAATGCGATCATAAGTATATATATATATATATATATAAATACATGAATTATTCACACAAAACTAATGCAAAGGTTAATGATTTAAATGGCGAGACATCCATCTCGCAAACAATTCAAATAGTACACAAAAACCTCCAGATCCGTTATGAATGAATTGATCCTTGTTTATATAAATTTCTGCCGTATTAGTTGTTATTTTTACTACAAGCTTTCGTCTGTTCCTACAGACATCTTCAGACATCGGCAGAAATTTATATAAACAAGGATCAATTCATTCATAACGGATCTGGAGGTTTTTGTGTACTATTTGAATTGTTTGCGAGATGGATGTCTCGCCATTTAAATCATTAACCTTTGCATTAGTTTTGTGTGAATAATTCATGTATTTGTAAATTGATTGCACGTTTATTGTAATATATATATATATATATATATATATAAGTGAACATTGAATTCAACACTCAGAGGCGACAGGCTGTTTCATGCTAGATGCAATTGAAATGCTGGAGTTTATCAAATAAAATGTCTACCTTGCAACAACATGTACATTGGGGTGACTTCACGTGATCTAAAGGCCTGCATCCAGGAACACAAAAGAGATTTGCGTTTAGATAAACATTCAACTTCACTCTTATTACACTGCAACGACGTAGGACATAACTTTAATTTCACCAATGCCAGCCTGGTCAAAAAAGAAGATAACACTATAAACAAAATATATTAAAATAATTGTCGGTGTAGTCCATTTCATGATATATATATATATATATATATATATAGCACAGCCTGACCATTACATCCAACAGGAAACCGCCTGTCACCTCTGAATGTTCATTTCAATGTTCTTTTTTAATTTTTATATTTACATTCGCTCTATCTCTGATAGTGAGCACTTTATCGCATAAATATAGCACACCTTAAAACTATATTTCTTCATATATATATATATATATATATATATATATATATATATATATTATCACCTCATAATTACAATGCGAGATACCAATACAAACGCAGAGGGGTGTGCGCATGTGAAAGATTATGCAAAGCATTTGATAAGATCCAGAAGAAGGACCTATTTGAATTGCTAGGAAAACCCAATCTACTAGGAAAGGACGTTAAAATAAACCATATTGAGAAAACCTCCAGCGTACGTCAAGTTTGTTTTACTCGGGCTAGGCAATCCAATCTTCATGCATTTAACTGAGTATGTAGGTTTGTCTTTAAGCCATTTTCTCTTTCTTTATTCGGGACAGTCAATTTTTTTATATTATAGCAGAATAGTTCCTCTTTATTTGAAAGAGAAGACAAAAGAAACTGAATTAAATTAAGTCTTGTGGGTTTACCGTGTTTAACCAATCAAATGTGAGTCCTACGCTAAAATCCAAACCAGCTGAAAAATTATATAGGTCATGAAGTTGTCCACAGAGATATTCTAGACAATTTTGTTTGCGACTGATATAAACGATTACGTAATTCCGTAAAATATAGAAAAGTATGACGTTGAACATTCACAGGAAGTTACGTGGAAATAGGGGGGGTATAATCTAGCGTAATGTTAAATTGTTATATGCTCGGTCATCTTCCTACATAAAATGTTGTAGTTGATAATTAAAAGGCTTCTTAAAGAAACAGATGAAAAAACTCTAATCATAAATTCAAAAGTACTTTGGTAATTTAATATGTGATATGTTAATAATAAAACTAATTAATATAAGATGTTAATAATACTAACTAGGCATGAATAAGTCATCCCTAATACTATGATTTTTACAACCACCTCCAAAACTATTGGAGATATAATCAGGATGATATATAAAATGAATAACAATTCAAATGCTGTAGTTTATCAAATAAAATGTCTACATTGCAACGACACGTTTTCTAAAGGCCTGCATCCAGGAACACAAAAGAGATTTGTGTTTAGATAAACATTCAACTTCACTCCTAATACACTGCAACAACGTATGACATAGCTTTAATTTCACCAATGCCATCCTGGGCAAAAAAGTACATAACCCTATAAACATAATATATTAAACGAATTGATAATTGTCGGTTTAGTCCATTTTATTATACATATATATATATATATATATATATATATATATATATATATATATATATATATATATATATATATATATATATATATATATATATAAATAAATAAATAAATATATATATATATATATATATATATATATATATATATATATATATATATATATAAATAAAAAGAAAGAACAGTAAAATATAAAATCCGGTGTTCTTATAGATATTTTTATTTTTACAAAATAGTGCTCAATAATATATATATATATATATCAACAGTATTCTACAGATCCATTACTCATGGATCTGACTTATCTCTTCCGAATACATAAAAATCAATTTCTATACAAAATACGCACGAGATATACTTTAATGAAAAATTGTTCAAAGTATCCTGAAGCGTCTCACTAACCATTACATACTTTAGCATCCAGAATATTTTCTTACACTTATTTGAATATTATCTGTTATTTCCTTATACGTGTCACGTATCCAATGAAAAAATCCTAGCGCACCTTACTTTTACAGACTTTAGCGTCGAGAATGTTTGCCACACATATTTGAATATAATCTGTTACATCATGACACGTGACACGTATCTAAGCCATAAGAAACACAACATATAATTAATCTGCGTCTCCTTGTTTTTTTTAATCATATTTTATCATTTCTAACTTAATCTCTGACGAAGCTTTAATAAGGTGAAACATGTTAGATTAATATGTTTCCAACTTGTTCGTTTTTTATCATTTTGTCGGATACCTATCCTCTGTCTGTCTGTCTGTCTGTCTGTCTCTCTCTACATATATATATATATATATATATATATATATATATATATATATATATATATATATTTAAATAGGTTTTCGTGGTACATAATTCAATAATAGCTAGGAAAAATCGAAACACGGTCACCACTAAATTCTTTATCTAGGTCTCACTCCACATTTTCACCCCAAGTCCTCGTATATCAGATCCCGTGGACCTTCCCTTTGTAAACAGAGGGAATGCTTACTGGGTCTGAATGTTACTGACTTTAATTTCTTGAAATTCTTTTTTAATTCCCATTCCATTAATTAATTTAATTTAATTTAGATGGTTTAAATTAAAAAGAGGAGAGAAAGAAAGTCGACGGATGTCTAATTCCCCCCCACCACCACACACCCACATCTCCTAAAATTCTCTCTGTTAAGGTTTCATGTCCCTCCTCCTCATACTTACACTTTCTCTAAATTCTGTTTTGATTTCCGGAGTTGTTTTTTTCTGTTTTCATTCTGATGATTTGGATCGTATTTACGATTCCAATGGAATAAATTATGACCATGGAATATTAGTGTTTAAGCCTTTTTTATATATATATATATATATATATATATATATATATATATATATATATGTCTATTATGTATGATCATGAACCGTTCTAATGTTCGTATGTTGGCTTTAATTTCTAGTGTAAAGAAAGACAAAAATTGATCAACGTTTGGATATTTTTTATTAAGTTGTTCCTAAGGTTTCGACTCATATGAGCCATCCTCAGAGTGGTTCTACAGACATGAAACAAATATCTCCAACGTCAAAGATGATATTTTGGTATTTTGACACAGAAGTTTGCTATGCGACGATAACGGTTGCAGAATAGCAGACGCAGATCGTAAGTTCAAGATGCAGTTCTATGACGTCATACCACGCGATAGACCGAAGTCTTGTAAAAGAACCAATGTCTAGATGCAATGTAATGTGTTGTGACAGTTTGAAATGTAATACAGGGTGACTCAAAAAAACGGGAATTTTGGAAGTGCGTATTGCCAGACATGAGCAAGTGGCAACACAGCGAGGCAGTGATCTTGAGATAGTAAACATTTCGCCGTTTTGGAAACTATGGATCAGTGGAACGGAAAACAGCGTGCGTTAGCAGCAGTCAATGAGGAATCTCAACAGCAGATTTCAAGAATGCATTCGTACAGGAGAACGCCATCTACAGGACGTAATTTTAAAAAAATGAAAATTCCATCATTGTTTCTTAAATGGTATGTTTTAAGGTTTCAATTACTATGAATAAAATATTTTTCTTCTATCACTCTTGGTTTTATTGGATTGTTAAAATGTTCCCGTTTTTGGGGGTCACCCTGTATTTTTGAGTGTGGGTTTGCTTAGAACGGCTCATGATCAGGCATAATAGACATTCATTGTTTGTTATATTTAACAATGTATGTTCAAATCTACCGCCCCGACACACACACACACACACACACACACACACACACACACACACACACACACACACACACACACACACACACACACACACACACACACACATACATATATATATATATATATATATATAATTTCGCATAGAATGAGGGAGGCAAAGTGTATTTACTGTAGTGGACGTACCTAAAAATGCATAATTGTTTACATACACACACGTTTCCTCCGTATATATAACGCATTTTGTTTCCGTTATTTAATATTTTTTCGTTTCTCATTATTTTTTTTATGTCTTTTCATTATTCAATATTTTGTTTATATGTTTCCTTTATTATTTCTTTGCCGCCGGAATTAAAGTCTGCATATATAAACACAATCAGGCTTCTTTGTCCCAAGGGCCATCGTCAACCATGTCCGCCTTCGACTCTTACCCATTCCATACACCATCAGCAATCGGTCAATAGTTGTTAATTTTAGTCCCTTGTTCAGCTCCAATCAAGCGAGACGTACCCATGTCTCGGTTAGCGCTATGGCTATGCAAGAAGAGTGGGAGGCGGCTGGGTTTAGCTTGTACGCATTAAAAATAGGTATGTAATAAGCAACGCTTTATTTTATCAAACATAATTACAAAATTACCTCTGAATACAATAATGAGGAATATAACACAGTGATTTATTGGAGGGGGGAAATAGAAACGTGTTGGCACAAGGCAAACATTTTAGAGCAATGATCTCAGTCAAACTGTTACTCAGATTATTCTTTATGCACTAAACTCAAAAATATTTTACTGTAATTCCCCATGTATAATACGCTTCATCCATATATACGCACACTTAAAATTGTGCTGAAAGTGTGGAAAAATGTTTCTACTCACGCATAATCCTCACGCATAATCCTCACGCATAATACGCACGCCTTGTTTGCCAATCAAAACCTATAAATTGTACCTCTCAATTTCATTAGGGCCATCCTTTCCTACTCTTGTTTAAGAATTTTTTTCAACAAAGAATATTATTCTAATTTAGTTTTATGATAACTCTCACTTTATGGCAATTTTTAAAGATTTTTTGTAGCTGTGCATAATACGCACCCTTGATTTTGCTTATTATTTTTTTAGGAAAAAAAAATGAGTATTATACATGAGGAATAGAAGAGACTGCAAGCAACATAAATGTGTTTTCTACAGAAAAAAATCTTGACAATAGCATGGACCTAACCTGTTTACTACGATAGTTCTAGAAACAATGGAAGCAAAAAGACACTTATAATTAATATCAGTTCCTTAATACTTAACATGAAAACAGAGGGTTGCCATCTCAACGGCGTTTACCCAATAAAAAGTAATGTTTATAGTAAGGAGAAGGGATATTTGATTATAAATTCTTATATATATATATATATATATATATATATATATATATATATATATATATATATATATATATATATATATATATATATATATATATATATATATATATAATGATAAGTACGGACGATCCTCATGGATTTTTAAGGATTGTCTGTATATATTATCATTGTTGCTCTGTTTTTTACATTGAACTCTCGCTAGGTTCTCCTTAGAATTATCCCTACCAATTACTGTAATTCCTCATGTATAATACGCCTTCATCCATAATAGGCACACTTAAAATTGTGCTGAACGTGTGGGAAACTGTTTCTACTCATGCATAATACGCACCCCGGGTTTTGTAATAAAACCCCATAAACTGTAGCTCTCCAATATCATTACGGTCAGGGTTTCCTCCTCTTAATTAAAAAAATGGTTTTAAACATACAATAATATTATTCTAATTTAGTTTTATAATAATTCTTATTTTATTTTACGGCAATTATTTGGGGACTTTTTGTAGCTCTGTATAACATGCACCCCTGATTTTGCTTATTAATTTTTTTAGAGAAAAATGCGTATTATACATGAAAATTTACGGTATTAACGGATATTATATATATATATATATATATATATATATATATATAATTATTAATTTAAAAATATGATTCCAACTCGCGATATAAGAGGTCTCATGTTTCAAAACAAGAGCCGAAATCTTCAATATAATTATTTGAATTAAATTGAATTAAAGTAAGCTCTGTTCCATCTTCAAGTTATTTTTTTTTAATAACTTATTTCTGAATTTTACGTGTTTTAATAGCATATTCATAATTGAAATCAAAATTTCCATAGTAACAGCCAGGGCGGATTGTTTAAATTAGTTTGGGGTGTGCTGGGTTGTTAATAATAAGTATCAGCATAGAGTTACTTTCATAGATGTCAAGTCAGGGTAAAGTGGGGGTGTCTAAATTTGAAACGGAAGATGTTTTAACCTAGTCTGGTTTACGTGTCTATGGAGATTTATTTATTTTTTTATTTTAGTTTTTTATGAAAGGGATTTGTGCATATAAAAACTAACGTAACATTTGTTTTTAGACGACTTCATAAAGGGTTATCTTTTTTGTAGGGTATTTAAACTATTTATTTGGGCTATGGATTATAAAAGTTATTATATTGTATGCTTGTTTTTAGCTAGTTAATTCAGTGCATAAATTTGATAATGTCGGAAAAAACCGTTAACTCATGTCTATTGTTTAATAGATTTTTATTATTTAGAAACTTAATATATATATATATATATATATATATATATATATATATATATATATATATATATATGACCGGTGGTTTGCTATTTTCCTGGAGCTCTATGATTTTGCTTATTACTTTTTAGATAAAATCGGTAATATACATGGGAAATTACAGTCACTATCCGAATCTTTGCTGTTTCTGCTCACCTCTCTATATAACAACTAGCTCAGATTTAAAAAGAAAATCTGCTACTGTATCCTCCCAATCCAAATTTTCCAGCCTAGATAGAATAAAAAGTCTTCTATGTAGGTTTGTTGATGAATTATTTCCCACTCTACCATCCTTTTCCCCTTAAGACGAAATGTCGCAAGACATTTGCTAATCTGTCGCTATACAAATATAGAAAAGAGCATAAGGCAAGGATGTGACTTCTCACCGGAATTATTCCATTTATACAGCGGGGTCATTCTGAGAGAATTGGAAATCCTACCAGGATCAACAATGGCGATCACAATCTGAACATCATACGATACGCAGATGACACAGTAGTGACAAACAACGTGGAATAGAAATTGCCAAACCTCCTTCAAAAGGTAGCGAAGGAGAGCAAGAAGAAGGGACTAAGCATAAACTACAAGAAGACAGAATGCATGGTCATCAATAAAAGATGAGCCTGAAATGCGATTTGCAGGTCGTTGACATTAAAATCATGCAGGTGCGTAAGTTTAAATATCTGGGAAGTGTTTTGACAGAGGACGGGAATTGGGACGCCGAGATCCAAAGACGTATTGGAATGGCGAAAGACGCATTACAAAAACTAAGCGGAGAATTACAAGGCAGGAGGATTTCTTTGGTAACAAAGAAAAAAGTACTGAGCTGTTACGTGATATATGTCCTCCTTTATGACAGCAAATGTTGGACGGTCTCCTCAAAGATGAAGAAGAGACTCGAAGCAGTAGAGATATGGTTCTACAGAAGGATGCTGAGGATATCATGGACCGAGGTTGTGAGCAACTATGAAGTTTTCGAGAGGAGGCAAACAAAGAGGAAGCTTATACTAAACATCAGGAAAAGGCAGCTGAAATTTCTGGGACATGTAATGAGAAAAGAAAGACTCGAAGCAACGGAGGTTTGGATCTACAGAAGGATGCTGAGGATATCATTGTCCAGGCGTTTTGAGTAACGATGAGGTTTTGGAGAGGATACAAACAAGGTGGAAGCTTATACTTAACATCAGAAAGAGGCAGCTGAAATTTCTCGGACACGTAATGAGAAAAGAAGAGACTCGAGGCAACGGAGGTATGGTTCTACAGAAGGATGCTGAGGATATCATGAACCGAACATGTGAGCAACGATGAGGTTATGGAGAGGATGCAAACAAGGAGGGAGCTTATACTTAACATCAGGAAGAGGCAGCTGAAATTTCTGGGACACTTAAAGAAAAAGGAGGGCTTGGAGAATCCGATACTCACAGGACGGATAGAGGGAAAGAGAGACAAAGGAAAGCAACGTATAGCATACCTGGCGGGCTTAAACAAGTGGATGACAGACCGTGGTCTTGAGAGGGTGACAGATGGACGAAACTTATTGAGAGCCGCAAGGGATAGGGAGAAGTGGATAGCCATGATCGCCTACGTTCCGAAGGGATACGTCACATAAAAGATCGGTATTTCAAGGGGGGGGTTACAGGGAGTAAAAGCGAATGTAAAAATCTTCAGTGTGGAGAGATAAGGAAATGCACATTAACGGAACAGGGTTCACGAAGACAGAACATAGTGATTGAGGTCGCGTTTAAATCGTTGAGGAATGTAGTTGACAGGGAAGCAAGAAGCCGTAAGAGAGCTCCACAGGCGATAAGTGCGAGAAAAGAAATTGCTACAATAGAAGTGACATTATTTCTCGTAGATACTCGTTTATTTCTTAAAAAGCGTATTTATTTTCGTCTACCGTCCTGAATATTTGAGAAATGTTATTAGAGAAAAATATGCGCTCGCCGACAAGATTCGAACCTGCATTCTCCTAGGGGACACCGTCATTAGATCATATGTGCTAAAGCTTAAAATGCAGCCAATGCAGTGGGCGTCGATGACCAAGCAACGTTGGACAGTGCTTTTAATTTAAATAAAAAATCTGTTGGGTTAATAAATAATAAATACCTTTCTTTCTTTACAAATTGCTTTGTTTTACGTGAGAGAGAAATGCACATTTTATACATACACACACGCACACACACACACACACACACACACACATATATATATATATATATATATATATATATATATATATATATATATATATTTCATTCACAAACGCATATGTGGCTTCAAGCACCCAAAAAATCCAACAATACAGACATTGCACACAAATACATATGCATAGAAATAGATTTTGTGTTTTTTAGCACAATAGTTAATAGAAAATGGTTCCTGTGATTATTCCTGACATTCAATCTACTGTAAATCAAATTTCCTATTACAGACGAGTTGCTTCAGCCGTTGCTTGTCCCCTAAAACTATCATATATATATATATATATATATATATATATATATATATATATATATATATATATATATATATATATTACCATGAATGCCGTTAAAACCTTTCATTTTCCTCTAGATGATATCGTTTTAATCTTTCTTTTTCTTCATTTGTTTCCCTTTTCCTTTCTCGTATTTTTTAATCATATCACCACCCTAGGGAAGGAAATAATGCCACTAAAGCTCAAAGACAGAATATTAATAGGAATCGGACAGGATGATAAAATAAAAGAACAATTAGGAAACGTATATAAATCTCACATAACAGATTCCCAAAAAGACTTCAAGATCCGTAAAGTTCTTACATGGGATTCAGGTACCAAATTCCGCGAGATTTGTTTAAAAATCCAAACATTTCGAACCAATCCCCTTATGTGGATCAGAAATTTGGACATTATCTGTTCGTCTTATTTTTGAAGATAATGTTTGCTGTTTTAAATTTTTTATAGTAGATAATTAATTTGACATTTTTGGTCCGGTCAAAAGCCCCATTAGAAGTAAAATTAAAAAGATAAGTAAAATCACAAACATATACACATCTCCTTAGAAAAATCCAGAACATCAGTTAGAGATCCGATGCGAAGCTTAACAAAAGCGAAGAAGGGGAGAAGAAAATATGTCTGTTCAAGGAGATGTATCTCTTTCCCCCTCTCTTCGCTTTTCCTTCCAAGCCTCTTCTTCTTCTCCTTTTCTCCCGCCCTTAATTTTGAATATCTACACCATTTTTCCCTTCCGCCAATTTTGAATCAGCTTAAATTATGTAGATAAATGTTTTTTTTTTTTTTTATGTCTGGTTAAGTTTGTATCCATTTAGTTTTGTAAAAATGTTTGGTCTTATGTGTTAAAAGCGTAATATCGGTTTTAATGAAATAAAATATTACCATGAACTTTTAATGTCTCCGTTTTCATAATAATTATTATTTGCTCTGTTATTACATCGAGCTCTCTCTGTTTCTTTTTATTATTATTAAGGCTTTCATTATTTTCTAATTTTTTTACATGTGGATGAGGTTATTATGTTTCTATTTTCTACTAATATATTTCGGATGGAGTCTGGTAATTTGTGTGTGTGTTTAAATGCATTCTAATAGAGCTGTGGTAAGATAGGTGTAAAGTGAGGCGTCTGGATAGGTGTGTAGTATTGTGACCAATGTAATTATTTATGAATTCAGTTTGATCAGGAACAGAGTTACTTAAAAGGCATTTCAGCTCATAGATAATGTTCGTTTTAATTTTGATTTTACTGGTGTGTTGTTATTTTTGAAGATAATGTTCGGTGTTTTAAATTTTTTTTATAGTAGATAATTAATTTGACTTTTTTGGTCGGGTGAACAGCCCCATTAGAAGAAAAATTAAAAAGCATAAGTAAAATCACACTTGATAACAGATAAAGGTATAGTCGAAACCGCTCGAAATTGTAGAACATTCGGACAATTTCTACACACTTTGTGTACAAAATAAGAGAACAGTTATATAGGAAGAAAGTGTTGCTGACAAACATAGATTACTAGTGAGCAAATCCAGGCGATCCCATTATTGAGTTAAGTTGATCACGTGACCATAGAAGAAAGGCATAAGTAAAATGTATCGTCACGACTATCGATTGTAATTTCTATCACTCTACGGACTGCTTGGCACCTCGGCGCGGTGTATTGGTCAGCAAGCTTGTTTGGTTTGTTATGTTTTACGGCATATCAACACTAATGGGTTATTTAATGCCGACAACTTTTTTCCTGGTAATGTCTTGTTTTGTCAAAAATCTATTTCTGGTAATATTTTTTCTTCAAAAATGTATAGTGTTGTGGATTCCGAGATGAATTCGGTCTCGAAGGAATGACAAACGCAATACTTAAATATAAGAAATAAAATGTATTTACACAATCATACAAAGAGTAATACTGTTAGTAAGTCCAGGAACGCGGTTAGTAGCAAATACAGATAGATATATACAGTCTCGAAGTAGGACTCCCTTAGAGTCTACGTGCTTGTAACTGACTTCTACAAGCGGTTACCTCACACTATCTCCGTTCGTATATTCTCTCACTCTCGCCGCATATCCTCTCTCTGACTGTCTAACTCTGGATATTTAACGGCAGCACTCCAGGTACACTGGTAGAGTCCACTTATATGAAAACGGAGGACACCATAACATATAGCTAGTAATATTATTTTAAAAAATGTATTGCTAGTAGTATTTTTTTCAAAAACAAATTTCTGGTACTAGTTTTTCTTCTTCAAAAATTTTATTTCTGGTAATAATTTTTACAATGTATTTCTGGTATTAAATAATATAATAATAAATTATTTAATAATGCTTTTTACCTCAATTTCGGGTTTAACTATTTACCCATAGCTGGGACCCTAACAGAGACCAACATTGTTCAACGGAGTTACTATAGGTCTATCTGCGATTACAAAGTCTCTACTACAACGAGCATTACGAAAGTGACAACGAGTATTCGTTGACGTCACAAAAGTAGCAACGAGTGTTCGTTGACATCTCAAAATTAGGTAATCTTGCCGTATTTGGGGATGATAAGTGAATAATCCAAAACATATACTGGGAAAAAACCGCCTGCATACGGATAGAAAATCAATTCAGTAAATGTAGAAATATAGAATAAGTTTAAAGACAAGGATGCATCATCTCACCGGACTTATTCTGCCTATACAGTGAGGCGATTCTGAGAGAATTAGAAGTCCTACCAGGATTCATTATTGGCAGACACAATCTTAACAACATAAGATATGCTTATAGGACAGTATTGATAAAAGACATGGAATGGAAATTCCAAGACCTCCTTGAGAAGGCATAGAGATATTCACTAATTCACGCGGTCGGATGTGGTACAAGGCCAGATTTATTATGGGGTATCCGAGAAGGCAGTGAAGCAAAGCGAGATGAAAGGACTAAACATCATCTGGCTTTGTTTTTGGAACTACTGAATGTTACAAGCAAATTATATATATGGCTTTTAAAAGATAAGCAAAGGATTAAGTGAAGACTACACACACACACACACACACACACACACACATATATATATATATATATATATATATATATATATATATATATATATGTGTGTGTGTGTATATATATAATCCTATATATATATATATATATATATATATATATATAAAAAAGAAGAGGGTGCCGCAAACGTTTTTGGTTGTAATGTGGATTTATTGAGAAAAAATATTATACTTTGTTTTACATAATTTCACGACACGTGTTTCTGGTCTGGTCTCGCAACCGTCTTCAGGTGAAAGTGGAGATTTTTACATATTATTAAAATAATTAATTTTTTCTTCATGTTCAATGTGGAATATTCTCGATATGAGACATTCTGTTTGTGTGTTGGCAATCCGAATTTTCTTTCTAGAATTGTCAATGAAGAGTTCTGCGTGAAGGGTCATAAAACAATTAAGGTTTGTCCAGCGAGTAGTTAGTTGGCATTTAATCTTTTAATGTTTTAGTGACCTCTATGTGCTCTTGGATCTGTTTCTATTTTGGCGTGTTCCTGTCAGCATGCGTGTATATATGCGTGCGTATATTTTTTTACTACGAGGAATTCGTAAACTTATTTGTACTTATACACGCATACACACACACATACGCACATACACACTATCCCACCACAAGTAGTCAGTACACACACACATATACACATATTTACCAAGCTACATGGAACCAGTACACACACACACACACATACATACACACACACACACACACACACGTACTTCTTAAGTTGTCAACATCCGCATATACATACATAAATGTATGCATGTGTACATACACATATATATATATATATCTCTCGTGTGTCTCCTGTATATGAGTGTGCGTCCATGTATGTGAGCGATCATTGTATTTGGTCACCCTGTGTGCATGTTTTTTTTTTTTTTTTGGTGGGGGTTGATCTATTCAGTTCGGGTTTGAATTTGTCTATAAAGTTTTTTCCTGTATTTGTAGATACGAGTAATTGTCTGTTTGATATATCGGCATGATATTAAACTTACCTGGTTACATTTGAAAATGTGTTGTGATACAAAAAAGTTTTCTGTTGTCTGTCAATTTTATATTGCTTTTTGTGTGGGAGACCCTGTTGTTCAGTTGTTGGCTGATGCCTATATATGACTTTCTTACATTTTGTGCATTTAAGTGCATAAACTACATTTTGGAGTTGCAGTTTAAGTTTTTGTTTATTGTGAATGTTTTTTTGGGTTTTCAAAAGTGTAGGAGTTTTTCTATAATGATGTCACAAACTCCACATCTTTTTGTTGCATTTGTGACTCCCTGTATTTTGTGTTGACTAAATTTAGATGAGGTTAATATGTGTTTTAGGTTTCTAGATTGGCGTTTGCTCTTAATTATTTTGGTTGTTTTTAGTATATTATTCAGTTTATTATTCTTGCTAAGTAAATCTAGATTTTTGTGATTTCTGGGAATATTTCTGGGTTGTTTTTTGTTGTACGTTGAGACATATGCTAGAGTTTGTTCGACGTTACGTTTCTTTTATTTCTAAGTTGGTCTAGAGGAATTTCTTTTCTTGAGTTCAATACCTTTATTTATTAGTGTTGTGGGGTAGCCTCGTTTCTTGAGAGTTTTATGTCGTTCTTCTAAGCGGATTTTTCGGAGATGTTTATCAGTCACTATTGTACAAATTCTACGTGCTAGGGAATAGGGGATGGATTTTAGGCAGCTTTTTTGGGTGATGGCTCTTGAAATGAACGTATTGTTGGGTGTCTGTGGGTTTGTGGTAGATATCTGTGATTATGTGGTTGTTTTTTATTTCTAATGAGTATATCTAAAATGGTAATTCGTTAAAAATTATATTCTTGCGTGAATTTGATTTTTTTTTGGGTGTAAGTTTTGAAGTAGTGTATGTAATTGGTTAATATCACCCCATGATGATTTCCAAAAGATGAAGCAATCATCTAGATATCTTTTCCAAGATTTAGTGAATTGGGTCTTTATATTTGTCCCATATATTTGTTCTATCTTTTCATAGAGGTTTTCTTCTAGGTAAGCTAATGTTGGGTGGCATATGTTGGTGCCATTTTTGTTCCCATCGCAGTACCTAGGGTTTGGATATAGTTTTTGTTGTCAAATTCAAAGGTGTTATTGTTTAGAATTAGGTCTATACTATCGATAATGAACTCTTTAGTGAATCTCGGATGTAGTATTTTGGATGTTTTTCAATCCAGAATGAGATCGCTTTTTTCCCTAGTTCATGGGGTATGTTACTGTATAGGCTACTGATGTCAAAAGTTGCCATAAGCGTTCACGGATCTACCTTTTGTGGTATGCAGCTAATGAAATGGATATCGTCTCTGATGTGGCTTTTAATTTGTTTAGTATATGGTTGCAATATTATGTCTATTAGGTTACTGAGTTTGCTAGTGGGACAGACTGGTCCTGCTACTATGGGTCTGAATGTAAGGTCACTGGGGTTTGGGATGCTAATGTATTCAGATTTTTGTGTATGTATAGCTGCTTTTATTTCACTCGATTTATGAACTTTAGGTAGTCCGTAGAAATTACTTGTTTTTTTGGTACAAAGTTTATTAGGAAATCCTTCTCTTTTTTTTTGTTAATATTTTATTATGTGTTGTGCAGAGTTTTGTAATTTTGTTATAATGTTTTTGTCTATGTTAGTGTCAATTACTTTGTAGCTGTTCCTATCCTCTAGTGTTTCTAGAATTTTTGTTTTATAGTATGTTCTGTCCATGATTACTATAGCGCTGCCTTTATCTGCTTCTTTATAATTATGTTATTATTTTTCGAATGTTCTCTAAAGGCTAGTCTTTGTCTATATGTGAGATTGTCGAATGATTTGATTTTTCCTGTAGGTCAAGGTTCCAGAGTTTTTCAAAAAATATATTTATCTCATTGGTATTGTTATTTTTGTTTGGGAATAAATTGATTTGTTTTTACTAGTGACTCATCTGTACTACTTTCGCTATTGTTAAATATTTCTCTTAGTCTCAGTTTGCGTTCAAATTCCTTAATGTCTTTTTTTAAGTCTACTATATTGCTTTTAGGAGCAGGACAGAATTTTAGGCCCAATTTCAGTAGGTTGATTTCGTCATTTGAAGTGTGTATATGTAGATAGGTTTATTATTTTGGGTTTTGTGTCATCTAAACGGGTTTTCTTGTTCGGACTGGGGCTTCTAAAAAATAATGATTGTTTCTTTTATATGTGTGTGTATGCGTGTATAAGTACAAATAAGTTTACGAATTCCTCGTAGTAAGGAAATATACGCACGCATATATACACGCATGCTGACAGGAACACGCCAAAATAGAAACAGATCCAAGAGCACATAGAAAAGACTAAAACATTAAAAGATTAAATGCCGATAACTACTCGCTGGACAAACCTTAATTGTTTTATGACCCTTCACGCAGAACTCTTCATTGACAATTCTAGAAAGAAAATTCGGATTGCCAACACACAAACAGAATGTCTCATATCGAGAATATTCCACATTGAACATGAAGAAAAATTAATTATTTTTAATAATATGTAAAAATCTCCACTTTCACCTGAAGACGGTTGCGAGACCAGACCAGAAACACGTGTCGTGAAATTATAACAAAACAAAGTATAATATTTTTTCTCAATAAATCCACATTACAACCAAAAACGTTTGCGGCACCCCTCTTCTTTTAATATACATACTTTTCTCTCGTTGGAACCACTACAACATATTTCCTTTATATATATATATATATATATATATATATATATATATATATATAATATTATAAATTAATTGATTTAAAATATGTTTTTTTTCGCTACACAGTTCTAACCATGTTTCAAAAAACCTACAGTAAAATGGAAGTTAATAAGAAAAGCTAGAATATCTTACTGTTCTTTCTTTATATATATATATGTATAGATGTATGTTTTTATATATATATATATGTATGTATATATATATATATATATGTGTGTGTGTGTGTGTAAATATGTATGTATATATATATATATATGTATGTATATATATATATGTGTGTGTGTGTGTGTGTGTAAATATGTATGTATATATATATATATATGTATGTATATATATATATATATATGTATGTATATATGTATGTATGTATGTATATATATATATATATGCATGTATGTATATATGTATGTATATATATATATGTATGTATATATATATATGTATGTATATATGTATATATATATACATGCATGTATACACACATACACACACATATATTATAAATTAACTGATTTAAAATATATATATTTTTCGCTACACAGTAATAACCATGTTTAAAAAGTGGAAGCTAAAAACTTGAAATTTAATTTTGTCATTAAATTAAAACCATTAGTTCTATTTCATCCTCAAGTGAATTTATTTTCTTTTAAAATTTACTGTGTTTTAACTGCAAAGGAAAATCATAATTTACGGTTACCACAGATACTGACAAATCCAATCATCCAGACAAGGGGTGGTAGCGTGTTCAGATTTTATTTTTGTTGTACTAGTTATTTGTTACGTTTGAAAAAGTGTTTAGGTACGGGTGGGCATGTATTTTTCAATGAATTTTGACACCCGTTAAATTCATGTCGTCTGTTTTTTCTTTTCTTTCTTTTTCTTTTTTAAATTTTATTGTTAACGGCAAAAATTCTTACGGGATTTTTTCTATTTGTATATTTAATGATTTTTCAAATATAAGTATGTATATTACCGGATCATTTTTTTTTAACAATGACGGCAAAAAATAGCTATTTCCTTTCTCTGATTCCGTAAATTTTTCATTTTTATACACACACACACACACACACACACACACACACACACACACACACACACACACACACACAGAGAAAATGTCTCATATTGAGAATATTTAACATTGAAAAACAAAAGAAAAAATTGATTATTTTTAATAATATGTGTAAATCTCCGCTTTTACATGAAGACGGTCACGAGACCAGAAAGACGTGTAGTAAAATTATGTAAAACAAAGCATAATATTCTTTTAAATAAATCCACATTACAACTAAAAAATGGCACCTCTCTTCTTCTTTTTTTATATATATATATATATATATATATATATATATATATATATATATATATACATATATACATATATTCAAATAAAAAGAAAGAACAGTAAGATATGTAATATGTTATATATATATATATATATATATATATATATATATATATAATTAAGAATCAGGCAACCTCAAGTTTCCAAGACTATAATGTTTTTCCCTATAAAATATATTTTTTCGAGTTCATCATGCCACATCTTTAGGTTTCTTTTATTTTTAATACAATTTTTGAGCGAGAGTTTTAGATTGATATAACGTGTCAGAGGTGGTTGCAGGATTATAGAAAGGTCCATCATGGAAATGGAATTAAGGACAAGGTTGCTTTGTTCTTTAAACGATCCTTAATAATTTACTTAGTTTCAAGTGTACTCAGTTAAAAGGCCAGCCAATTTGATTTCTTAAATATTTTTTAGTCAGGAAGAAAAAAAAAAAAAGGAAAAATAGTAAAGCAGGGGAGGGTGAAAGAGGAAGAGAAAGAAAGTGTTAAGCAGGGTGGAGAGGATATTTATATATATATATATATATATATATATATATATATATATATATATATATATATGATTATTTCTTTAAAAATATGATTCCAACTCTGACATAAGAAGTCTCATGTTTCAAAACAAGAGCCAAAACTTCAATATAATTATTTGAATTAAATTGAGTTAAAGTATGTTTCTGTTCCATCTTCAAGCGAAATTTATTTTTGGAATCCCAAAAAAATTTCGCTTGAAGAATTATATTGAAGTTTTCGGCTCTTGTTTTGAAACATGAGACTTCTTATGTCGCGAGTTGGAATCATATTTTTAAATAAATAATTATATTTATGCTCTACTTTTGTATCGAACACTATTTTTAAAAAATAATAACTAAAATAATAAGGAAATTTGGATTATTTACCTAACCAGTTCCTTCCTATTTTCTATATATTTTCTCACATATATATATATATATATATATATATATATATATATATATGTGTGTGTGTGTGTGTGTGTGTGTGTGTGTGTGTGTGTGTATGTTTGTGAGTGTGAATTTAGGCAACAAATCCTCTTTTAGGCATGTCTGATTTGATAAATTACAAACATTATGTCTGCTAATTTTTAACAAAATCCGTTCATACTCACGAATAACCTTCCGTTTATTGAAGTTAAAGGATGTGAGAAATATGCTCAAGTACTTTCGAATTTCTTCCGCGACTCCTGAAGATGATCTTGGATACGATTGCGTCTACTATGAAACAACCTGTCGCCTCAAAGTTTTGACTTCAATGTTCCTTTATATATATATATATATATATATATATATATATATATATATATATATATATATATATATATATATTTGAACTTTATTTCAATCCTTCATGGGTTCCGATGCCTAGCTATAATTAATAATTAACATGCCATTTTCTTCATCTTCATCACGATTCTTCTCTTAAATCTGGAGAGTAATTATGTAAAGAAAAGCCCAATAGTGTTAGAGAAACCTCGAAGACTTCCAGTAAGATATCTTTAATCATTTCTAGTTTACAGCATTTCAAAGCTTAATCTGACAAATGGGCATAATATATATGGTTGAAAGGATCTATTCAAAATGTTAATATAAAATTGAGGTTTTTCCCAACTTTTGAGAATTCCCTTTGATTGCACATTATTATTTTTACAGAGGAATTTTGTAAATAACCAGATTAAATGGTTCTGCCACTTTGGCAAGTTGGTTCGAGTAAACTGTTTAGTCAATAAAATATTCTTTAATTGAAAAGTTAGGATATTAAAAGAGTGTTTTTTTTTTTTTTTATAGAATAAACAAATAAATATTAATGTCAAACACGGACTCAGTAAATAAATGAAAATCTGTTATCAACTAATTTGCATAAAATCCAAATGTTTATGCAAATCAAAGCGCGGAAATTAAAAATGGATATTTTTACTCGCTAAGTTTCCAGCTGAAATTTATTTTGCGTTATTTTTATTTATTTATTTATTTATTTATTTTTTAAACAAGCGGGAGATCACAGAGCACTCTTTTCTGTTGAATCATATTAATTCAGAGAGGTTTTTTTTTTATATTCCTAATTCTATTTTCATTTTTGTTCTTTTTCTCACGGCTATATCCCGACGATTCAAAAGCGAGCTGTTGGTATTATGTCAAACCCCATTCTCAAACAGTTTTTGGAAGCAACAAGTTAAATACGCCCCACACCACTACTAAAAAAATACATTTAAACGAATAAAGAAAAAAGATATTCTCGTGATATTTGTTTGTGCAGTTCCAGGATGTTGTGTTTGTGTTATTCGTTCAGAGACGAGGATTAAAGGCGACAAGATGCCGGACAATCACGCATCGAAAGAAGCTGAATGCGGATGGCATCAAAAAATGACTCGGTGTCTAAAAACACGTAGCCGCATTCGGGTAAATGGGGGGGGGTGACTGAGAGACATGGTATTTTCACAGGATTTTGTTTTATTAAAACAAGTATAACCTCATGATAATGATAATGGTAGACAAGCAGAGATGCAGGTATACGAAAATGTGTAACAAGAAGATATTTTGATAGAAGGCCATCAGAAAAGGAGGCATCTTGTAGACAAATACAACAATGTATAGACGTTTGGAATTTTTCGTGAAGAAAATAGATAGATAGATAGATAGATAGATAGATGGATAGAGAGAGAGAGAGAGAGAAAGAGAGAGAGAGATGAAAAGCTAGCTAGCTAGCTAGATAGATAGATAATGAACAGACTGAGATAGATAGATAGAGATAGATAGATAGATAGATAGATAGATAGATGAATAGATAGATAATGAACAGACTGAGATATATATATATATATATATAGATAGATAGATAGATAGATAGATAGATAGATAGATAGATAGATAATGAACAGACAGAGATAGATAGATAGATAGATAGATAGATAGATAGATAGATAGATAGATAGATAGATAGATAGATAGATAGATAGATAATGAACAGACTAAAATAGATAGATAGATAGATAGATAGATAAATATGAACAGACTGAGATAGATAGATAGATAGAGAGAGAGAGAGAGAGAGCGAGTGATGAAAAGCTAGCTAGCTAGATAGATAATCAACAGACTGAGATAGATAGATAGATAGATAGATAGATAGATAGATAATGAACAGACAGAAATAGATAGATAGATAGATAGATAGATAGATAGATAGATAATGAACAGACTGAATATATATATATATATATATATATATATATATATAGATAGATAGATAGATAGATAGATAGATATGAACACAAAGCGATAGATAGATAGATAGATAGATAGATAGATATAACCTACTGTAATTGATACAATCTACAGTGAAATATGCATATATTATGAACAGTGGTAATAGTTTAATTTTTTTTTTTATAGTTTTATAGTGTTTATTTTCTCCATAACTGAGAGATGATAATCCTATCCACGTACTTTTTTTGTTTTTTTTTGTTTTTTTTAATATTTCTTTTTAATGCTGAATATGTTTTACTACAATCACTGTTACTGGAAAGGAGAAGTTTCTTGTTCTGGTTGTTTTTTTTGTTTTTTGTTTTTTGGGGTTTTTTTGTGTGTGATGCGTGCCGACAAGATACGACAGATCCCTGGAAGGGGTTGTACAATGATATTTTCAATCCTTAATTTTAATGTTTAAGTGAAGTGAGGTAAGCCTCTTCAATATATACCATAACTTCACAGGGAAATACAAAATACCCCCATGCTAAAAAAATATCAAAATACACAAATGTTTATTCTTTTTTTTCTTCTTTTACCTTTTTTCTTATAAAAATAAATTAAAAGGTGTTTAAAAATATTTTAAAAATAAATGAAAAATACATTATAAATACATTAAAAATAAAAATAAATCAAAAATAAATTAAAAATGCATTAAAAATACATTTATGATAAAACCCACTAACAAATGTTAAAAATAAATGAAAAATACATTAAAATACATGAAACATTTTATGTTTATACATTAGAAATCTTTACAAATAAATTAAAAATAAATGAAAAATATATTAAAACATAAACATATATTAAAAGTAGTTAAAAATAAATTTAAAATACGTTAAAAATAAAATATATTTAAAATAATTAAAATAAATTAAAAATACATTAAAAATAAATTAAAAATACATTAAAATAAATTAAAAATACATTAAAAATAAAAAATACATTAAAAATATTTAAAATGAATTAAAAAATACATTAAAATACATTGAAAATAAAAATACATTAAACATCTTTAAAAATAACTTAAAATACTTTAAAAATATCATTAAAATAAATTAAACATAAAATACATTAGAAATCTTTACAAAAAAATTAAAAATAAATGAAAATTTATGTTTAAAAAATAAACATAAATTAAAAATATTTAAAAATAAATAAAAAAATTCCTCCAACTCCATGCACCAGTCCAACTCTCGTAGAACCAGTGGCTTCAATTTCCTCCACCTCCATGTAAAATTCAACTGTGTTAGAATCACTGGCTTAAATTTCCTCCAACTCCATGTACAAATTCAACTGTGGAAGAACCACTGGCTTCAATGTCCTCCACATCTATGTACAAATCCGACTGTGGTAGAACCATTGGCTTCAATTACCTCCACCTCCATTTAAAAGTTCAACTGTGGTAGAATGACTGGCTTCAAATTCCTCCACCTCCATGTAAAAGTCCAGTTATGATAGAACAACTGGCGTCAATTTCCTCCACCTCCATGCACCAGTCCAAATGTGGTAGAACCACTGGCTTCAATTTTTCCCCCTCCATGTACAAGTTTAACTGTGGTAGAACCATTCGCTTCAATGCCCCCCCCTCCATGTACAAATTCAACTGTGGTAGAACCATTGGCTTCAATTACCTCCACCTCCATGTACAAGTTCAACTGTAGTAGCATGACTGGCTTCAATTTCCTCCACCTCCATGTAAATATCCAGTTATGATAGAACAACTGGCTTCAATTTCCTCCACCTCCATGCACCAGTCCAACTGTGGTAGAACCACTGGCTTCAATTTCCTCCCCCCAATGTACAAGTTCAACTGTGGTAGAACCATTGGTTTCAATTTCCTCCACCACCGTGTACAAGTTCAACTGTGGTAGAACCATTGGTTTCAATTTTCTCCCCCTCCATGTACAAGTTCAACTGTGGTAGAACCACTGGCTTCAGTTCGCAGGCTGCTATCAATTTTTGATGAAGAACTGTAGATATCTAAATAAATAGAAAAGAATGTGAAGTGCCGTGTGTTATTTGTGAAGTCGAGTGTTTGTAAGAGAAGTAAAGTGTCATTTTCCTGAGTAGGCCATTTCTCCGGTAAATATTATGGATGAATCCTTTATGAACACAACTCATATTTTTAAGAAAAAAATATTTTGAAAACCTGTTCTTTTTAACGAAACAAAATCGCCCACAACCAAAACGTTATTATTCGTTTCACTGCTATTTTTTTGTTTGTTTCTGAAGTCACGTGATATGTAGCAACATTTAATTCAGAAAATACAATTTTAAACAAACAAAAAAAAAAATTATTCTCTGAGTAAACAGTTTTATCTATTTTAAAATCGATTTCACAATTTTAATTTTAAATTTCCACAACTTCGCATGAATTGACACAACTTTACTGGTGGCAGCAAAAATGTATGCAGTTTCCTCAAAAGCATGCGCAGAGGCTTGTATACAAATTTTTTTACGCCTGTAAATATTTTTTCATTGAAAATGATTATGATTAATTGTGACCACTACAACACAAGGCCACACATTTTGAGCACTAGGTAAAGCTGGAACACATTACAGAGACTAAGCTGTTTTGAGGTTTTGAACAAATTTGCAATATGGTTTGAGGGACCGATTTTCAAAACAGAGGAAGGAAGTCTAAGAAGGAGGTTATTTTGTATCAAGGAACGCTGACATCTTTTTTTTTCCCACCATATCAATTAAAAGGAATTGCATCTCCGTTTTAAGCTATATCATATAACGGGGACGAATTGCAAATGTTGGTTTTTCGTAATACCAAAGAAGCGTAAAGCGAGTTTTCAGAATTAATAATCAGTATTTCGAAGTAATCATCTTTTTACAACATCAAAAATGAAGAATACACGAGGAAGGCCGAAAAGATCATTGGCTGAAATGATGTGACTAAATCAAACAAGACAAGGATAGAATAGATTGCGCTAGATGTAGTTTCGCCCAATACCGCACGTTGCTACGTAAAGAAAACATTAACTAGAGAACTCGAGACTTGCTCTTAAATCGAGACTATCATATGAATGCATTGCGCCAAAGCCGTTCAGAAATATCTAAACTGTCAGTTGTATACAATAGCTATCTCAGATCAATGGTTTCCAAATGTCTTAAAGTGAGTGAAGACAGTGGATGTTGGCGAAGACCAGACTACTTCCAACCTTGTAGACTGGCGCTACAGAATCCCAAGCAAAGATCTGTAAAAATAGCTGGAACGACATCACTTGAGTATTTTCAAAAGAAACAACAGCTAAATTGGATATCACATGTAACCCGAAGAGAAAATAATGACATAATCTAGATATTGACATTCCACACCGCTTCAAACAAAAGGTTAGGAAGGAAACGTTCATAATTACTGGAAAGAGCAATAACAGTTACTGGACATAAGAAATCTATTTTCCTGAAAAATTGTTTGAAGAGAAAGGTTTTATAAATTTCAGTCAAACGTACTGGCTGCTCTGTCAATGAATGTTTCCTTATAAGTAAACAGCTAAGATTACTATTTTTATTCTAAAATCTTCCCCGAAAACACTAGAAATGACAGAACACTTATCAGATGTTTTGTTAGGGGTGAAATGATCAAGTTGTTCCGGTTTTTTGGGTATATATCGTATATAACTAGTGAGCGAGTCAAAATGACTTATTTCCCTTTATAGTCGACCGATAGAAGGTTGACCAATCAGAAGCCGCACAACACTGTATTCGTCGTGTATAAAGGCGGCCATCTTGTTTCCTCTACCGGAAGGGCCAAAGGCAACCAGGAGAAGGATGAACTACACTCTGCTGTGATATCCATTGCGAACCTGCACTACGCTTTCCTACTGTCTCCGAAATATTCACTGCCAACCTCTGGATTCTATACTCGAAGACGACCGTCATGAAAATGTCTAACACAAGTCAGGAGTGTGGTACTTTTTCTATGTGCCGTACGTCTTAAGAACACGGTCGGTTCATGGCTCTCTATAACTTTCTATCTTCGTTTCTCTTTATACTCTCCTAACGCGACCTCTTCTGTCAAGCATTTACGTAAGATCGTTGGTTAAATTAGTCGCTGTTTTCCTCCGCCATGCTTACATTCAGTATGCCTTTGAGTGTCAAATTTTCCAGGCCGTCTTTTCTTTATTATGCTCTAAAAATATTTCAACTCTTTCTGACTTTCTGGATAATTGTCAATTCTGTTTCCATTTACATAAAAGCTTCCTCTTTGATCACATGTCTCATCCATGGTATCCTCGACATTTTAGTTGGAGATGGCTTCGCATATCGTCCGATTCACAGACCTCTCCGTCTTTTGAACAGGAGTAGGTATTTATCTGTTGTTTCCTGTTTAGGATTGGCTTTCCGATTCCTTCTAAAGTCTACATCATCGCTATACTTCTAATCTCTTTTTTAAATCTCTGAAATTTTATTTAATGTTTACTTTTTCGCTGAATAAGAGTAGAGAGCTTCGCCTATCACCCAATCCTTACTCCTCTCCGTCTTTTGAACAAGAGCCACGGTAGTTCCTATATTATATTTCAGAGTGTAAATAAATCTAAAAGACTATGTCTTTAATCAGTACCTGACTGATTGATTGATTCATGCTCTACGGATTATCAACCCTTTGCAGGTTATTTAAAGCCAGAAAATAATTTAGATAGTAATACTTTTTTCTGAGATAAAGTTTTTGTGCTAAAAGTCTACTAATTAACACATAGCTGGGGGAGAAAAGGTGGATTCACACCTAATCAAAATTTGATAAACAAACAAGAAACTATAATGCAGAAATAAATTGGGGGATCGAATCTATATTGCAAAGATTATATGAAGTGATCCCTCACTTTGTGACCACGGTTATTTCTACACATTTATATTCCGAAGAATGTACTGTCCTCGGTAAGACGATAAAGTACATCCGACAGCTAGTCTTCTGATCAGGAAGTTTTTGAGGAGCCTGGAACCACCTCTTAATTGCTGGTGTTTCCAGGTCCACCCTGACCCGGGGTGATAGCACCTCTTAAGGTCCCAGCTATGGGCAAATAGTTAACTCCCAAACTTAGGCCAAAACGTGTAAAAATAGGTTTTAATAATAGCAATATATTTTTTTAAAAAAGAAAACATGACCAGCAATATTTTTGGGAAAAATGTTAATCAGAAATACTTTTTGAAAAAAAGAAGTTACCTTCAATAAAAATCTTGCTGGCATTAAATAACCCATTGAGATGTTGATATGCTGTAAAACAAAACTAACGGAACCAATCTGGAGAATGTAAATAAATCTAAAAGACATACTTGCATAACTTATCACTATTTCATTCATTCATTGAGTCGTTTTCTACGGCTTATCAACAATCATGAAATTTTAATGATGAAATAAAGTGGGGGTTCAATTCTACATTACAATCAATATATAAACTGATCCCTCACTTTGTGGTCACGATAGTTTCTATATATTTATATTTCCAAGAATGTAAATAAATCTAAAAGATATGCTTGTGTAACTAATTAATATTTGATCTATTGATTCGGTTTTTTTTTGCGGTTTATCAACCCTTTGCATGTTATTTAAAGCCAGGATATATATTTTTGATTGTTAGAATATTTTTGTTAGATGCGGATAATAGTGCTTTAGTGATATAGATTTAATTGATGGAGTAATAGACATGACTGTAGGTAAACAATATTTCATTGATCGATTCATTTTCTACGGCTTATCAACCTATTGCATGTTATTTAAAGCAAGATAATATTTTCTGACATAATAGTGATTTAGTGATGCAATTCTTATTAATTAACCCATAGCTTCGGGGGAGAATAGGTGGATTCATACCTAATCAGAATTTGATAATCAACCAAGAAATCATAATGTGGATATAAAGTGGAGGATTAATTCTGTATTACAATCAATATATAAACTGATCCCTCACTTTGTGGCCACAGTAGTTTCTATACATATATATTCCAGAGAATGTAAATAAATCTCAAAGAGAGGCTTGTGTAGCTAATCAATATTTGATTCATTCGTTTTCTACGGCTTATCAACAATCAATATAGTGTATATAAAGTGGGGAATCAATTCTAGATTACAACCAATATATAAAATGAGCCCTCATTTTATGGCCTCGATAGTTCTATACATTTATATTCCAGAGAATGCAGATTCATCTAAAAAAAATGCCTGTTTATCAAAGCCGTATTTCATTTATTGAGCGCTTCGTTTTGCACGATTTTATCAAAGATTTGCAGGTTATTTAAAGCCAGAAATTATTTTTTAAATTGTAATAATATATATATATATATATATATATATATATATATATATATATATATATATATGTATATATATTTTCTTTTTGAGATGATAATGGTTTAGTGATACAAGTCTTACTAATTAATCCATAGTTTGTCGGAGAAAAATTTGTTTCATGCCTTTTCCGAAGGCTATCTGCGCGCAAGTTGAAATAAAACGAACCCAACGGGAATCTGTTCTCCAATCTTACACTACCAAGCGCACCCCCACCCATTTTGTTACTGATCAGATTCGACGTCGGTGATCGTTTGGAAACCCCGTAACAATATTTAATTAACCCATAGCTGGAGGGAGACTAGATGCATTCACATCTCAAGGAAAGAGATGGAGATATTAGACAAAATAATAAACTAAGAATATTTGCTGAACTGTTGTGTCATATCCTTCCTCCTATGTGGCAGTGGATGCTGCATAATCTCCTCGCAGACAAATAAGAGAATTTGACTATCAGTGATGTTGCTCTACAGGAGGATATTTAGAATGCCATAGACAGAACATATGAGTAAAGGTGAAGTTTTAAGCAAAATGAAAAGAATGCTTATAATTATAATTCGAGAGGCAGCTGAAGTTTTTTGCGCATAATTAGGAAAGAGGGCTTGGAGAAGATGACACTCATGGGATATGGAAGATAAGAAGAACAGAATGAAAAGACACACTGATATATAAAAAGCATTAAGTATCTATTTAGACTATTTACATTAGTCGGACTATTGTCCTCATCTTCGTTGCCATATTCACGACGTTTAGACCGTTGTATGCTCCGGCCTTCTTCTATATCTGTCTATATTTCTGAGATGACGTATTGTAATTATTTACACTATTTACATTGTTCGGACTGTTGTCCTCATCTTCGTTGCCATATTCACGGCGTTTAGACCGTTGTACGCTCCGGCCTTCTTCTATATCTGTCTATATTTCTGAGATGAGGTATTGTAATTATTTACACTATTTACATTGTTCGGACTGTTGTCCTCATCTTCGTTGCCATATTCACGACGTTTAGACCGTTGTATGCTCCGGCCTTCTTCTATATCTGTCTATATTTCTGAGATGAGGTATTGTAATTATTTACACTATTGACATTGTTTAGACTGTTGTCCTCATCTTCGTTGCCATATTCACGACGTTTAGACCGTTGTATGCTCCGGCCTTCTTCTATATCTGTCTATATTTCTGAGATGAGGTATTGTAATTATTTACACTATTTACATTATTCGGGCTGTTGCCCTCATCTTCGTTGCCATATTCACGACGTTTAGACCGTTGTACGCTCCGGCCTTCTTCTATATCTGTCTATATTTCTGAGATGAGCTTTTGTAATTATTTACACTATTTACATTGTTCGGACTGTTCTTCTTATCATCGTTGTCATATTCACGACGTTTAGACCGTTGTATGCTCCGGCCTTCTTCTATATCTGTCTATACTTCTGAGATGAGGTATTGTAATTATTTACACTATTTACATTGTTCGGACTGTTGTCCTCATCTTCGTTGGCATATTCACGACGTTTAGACCGTTGTACGCTCCGGCCTTCTTCTATATCTGTCTATATTTCTGAGATGTGGTATTTTATTTTATTTATTCTCCTGTTATTCTTTTACACTCAATAACCAGCTGCGTGTTAGTGGTTTTCTTGCTTTGGGGTGAAATGATTAAAGAAAATTACGCACCTAACGTTATGGATAGAGTTTTGTTATTGATCCTTACTTAGAATATTCCTGCCAAATTTTGATCTCGTCCTCCTCCTACGTCTTTACAAACCTTGATAAAATACCAAGAACAATATGCTATGTAATTAGTCCTGACCTGGCATTCTCGTTTTTAGTCCCTTTCGCACCGCCATAATGTAGCTTCCATGAGTCGCTTTTATAAATACTTCCATGGCAATTGTTCTAATGAACTCTCCTCCAGGCTACCTAGATTTTATAAATGTAAGCGCAATGCTTGATTGACGGCAAGATCTCATCATTTTATAAATGGCTAGATGTAACCGCAAGTTCTATGCTAACAGTTTCTTTTCTCACTTGTGGAACTCTTTTTCCGGCTTCTTGCTTTCCCCTCAAGTTTGATCTTCAAAAATTAAATGTAATGCCAATCGTTATATTCTCTATTATTTTTCCTGTCTTGCTTAGGGTGAAATGATTAAAAAAGTAACTTTATATAAATAACAGTAAATTGGCTTGTCTATCATCCTGTTCACATTTTTCTCCAGTTTTTTTGAAAAAGTGTAAAGGTTTATCCCTTGCTGCCTGTTTAGTATTAGGTTTACGTTTCCTTGCATTTTTCATTCTGCCTTTCATTCTCAGTAGCCTATTTGCATCTTAGTGGCATTATCACCTTGCTTAGGGTAAATTGATAAAAAAAAACATCCGTAAACCGAAGTATTTCAAGTATTTTAGAATTTATTCATTCTACGTTCTGAATATTTTGATCTGGTCCTCCTGCTAAATCTTTAGAAATCCTTGATAAACACCAAAGAATAGTGTGCTATGTTATTGGTCCTGATCTGGCATCTCGGTTTTAGTCACTTTCCCACCGCCATAATGTAGCTTCGTTTTTATAAATACCTCCATGGCAATTGTTCTAAAGAACTCTCCTCCAGGGTACCTAGATTTTATAAATTTAAGCACGATACTTGCTTATCGGCAAGATCTCATCATTTTATAAATCGCTAGATGCAACCGTAAGTTCTATGCTAACAGTTTCTTTTCTCGCTTGTGGGACTCTTTTACCGGCTTCTTGCTTTCCCCTCTAGTTTTACCTTCAAAAATTTAAATGCAATGCCAATCGTTATATTTTCCATAAATTTCTGTTCTTTTATTGTTGTCATCCCTTAATGTTTTTTTCTTACATTGTTTTACGCTCAAAACCAATTGCGTGTTATTGGCTTTCTTGCCTTCGTTGGGGTGAAGTTATTAAAGGAAATTAATTTCATAGATATGAATATGATTACATACCTAAAGTTGTGGAGAGAGAGTCTTGCTGTACGTCCTTGCTTAGAATATTGTTGCCACATTTTGTCAGGTCCTCTTGTTATATCTTTAGAAATCCTTGATAAAATCAAAAGAACATTGTGCTATATAATTGGCCCTGACCTGACATCTCGGTTTTAGTTACCCTCCCATCACCGTAACGTAGCTCCTCTCTTTGTTTGTTTTGTTTTGTTTTACGGCATATCAATCTCATAGGGTTATTTAATGCCGACAAGGGTTTTTTATTGCTGGTAATATTTTACCAGAATGTATTGTTGGTATTCGCTTGTCAAAAATCTGTTGACGATAATATTGTTTCAGAAAAATACTGCTGGTAATTGTTTTACCAAAAAATATTGCTGTGTTAAAACCTATTTTTATACTATCATAGCTTTTTGAGCCACTTTGTGGTGGGTTAACTATTTGTCTATAGCCGGGACCCTGTGCTAACATACTGGGTCAGGGTGGGCCTGAGAACACCAGCAATTAAGAGGTGATTTCACGCTGCTGAACATCTCTTGATGAGCGGTCTTCCTGTCTGATGTAGTTATCTCATCTTTGAATGTTTAAGAAATAACAAAAGCCAGGGTTGCGGATATAACATATATTAAAGAGTAAGTACATCAGAAGAGTATTACACGACTAGAGAGTGCGCGTCGATTCACCAGCGTTCAATTTTTCGACGCTTAATGTTTAACACCCCTTACGAGGGATGTATGTAGCACAAGGACGAGTTTACTGTAGAGCCCGCATAAACGAGTCCGGGTCTGTCTACCTTCTCGGACGAAACTTTGCCCTTCGGTAAAGCCTCGTCCGAGTTCCATTCTGCTCAAGGCAGAGAGTTCGACAATATTGAAAATTCTATGCGACTTTTATATTGATCAGAATCCCCCGCGCCCCACGAGGGAAGTATGTGGCACAAGGCTGAGTTTATCCGGGGGTCTCCGAGCCCGTAGACTGGGCCAAAAATATTCCCTTAGAACCCGTATAAATATGTTCAGGATCTGTCTACCTCCCCGGACGAAACTTTGACCTTCGGTAATGCTTCGTCCGGGTTCATCTCAGCTCAAAGAAGAAAGTTCGATAATAATGAACAATCTATGCGACTGTTATATTTAACAGCCCCCAACGACGGATGTATGTGTCACAAGGCAGAGTCTTACGTGGGTTCTCCGAGCCCGTAGGCTAGGCCAAAAATATTCCCTTAGAAATTCCTTAAATGTTTTCAGGGATTGTCTACGTCCCCGGACGAAGCTTTGTCCTTCGGCAAAGCCTCGTCCGGGTTCTTCTCTGCTTAGGCAGAGAGTTCGACAATTACGAACAATCTGGTCGACACTTAATATTTAACAGCCGCCCTCCCATGAGGGATATATGTGGAACAAGCCCGAGTTTACCGTAGGTTTTCCGAGTCCGTAGACTCGGCCAAATATATTCCTTTTGAACCCGTATAAATGGGTTCAGGGACTGTCTACCTTCCCGGACGAAACTTAGCCGTTCGGTAAAGCCTCGTCCGGGTTCCTCTCTGCTTAAGTCAGAGAGTTCGACAATTGAACAATCTATTCAACTGATCCCACAAGACCTTCTCTCCTACTAATTTTATAGTAGGCGGAAGAGTCCAAGATAAAATCTTTAGAGGGAAGACATCACAACAGTTTTGTACAACGGATATATTCTATATGGTGTGTCGCTTCAGGACCTAAGCGAGCATGAATTTCTACAAGTTCCTCTCCTTAATAAATTTTTCTTTTTTTTTTCTCCTCAACCTTGTTCCTCCATTCAAGCTCACTACGTAGTTTCTGTGTTATTTTTCTTCTGACTCTCTTGCTGTCAGTCTGGTTTGGGAATATCATATTTTTCAAGTCCTCTTTCCTCATCATGTGGTATAGAAATTTTAACCGCCTCTTCTTGATGTTTCTCTAAAATTTCGTGGTTGCTCGATTTGATGTATCCCCAGTACTCTTCGGGTATCTTCTTCATCTTTGAGCAGATTGTGAAACCTTCACTTCCATATATATTACGTAAAAATTCAATACTATTTTCTTCGCTTCTAACGACATATTTGTGTTTCTTAACACTTTGATTAGCTTTTGCAACGCATCTTTGTCTTTTCAAATGTGCCTTCGGAAAGCTGAATATGTGTCCTCAAGATTGGAGGCAACAGTAATATGTAATATGCATTTCCGAACATCCCATAATGTTCATTACCATAAGATAAACGAAGAAATCAGGAAATGATTAATATTACTGAAACGAGAACTCGTGGATATAATTTTAAATAAATATTTTGTTTTTAAAAGAAAAAAAAAGAAGCTATCATTGTCTGTCTGAGTTCAGGTTTTATGACTTGAAGTCAGCCTGGAATGTATTAAACTTATTTTCCAGTTCGTGACAGTTGATAACCTGAGAAAAACCACTAATGTCGAGACTTGATGCCTCTGTAGTTCACAAATTCAATTTCGGCAGTATTTATTTTACAGCTCAGATCGTAAACCGATAAACTCTCAAGCAAACATCATTCTTTTTTTTGTAAGTATCAGAAAAAAAAATCCTAATAAGACCTTTTATTTTTATGGATTTGTTTTTTTTTATTATTTTGTAAATATATATTCCCCCGTTAAATTTTTATAAAAGTTGTTCGAAGAACGATACATTCACTCAGTGCAAACAGAGAATATAAAGTACAAAGGCTTGCTTCGTCTCTGACATCGTCTCGAACGATATAAAAAAAATGAAATGGTAGTAAAATTTTGAACAGAAGAACAATGAAACGCTAATAAAAAGGAAATGTAGAAAAAAAATGGAATTGTTCTAGAAATATCTAGAAGTGTGATGAGAATGTAAGAGAAAATAATGTAGAAGATGGCGAAAGGAGATGCGAAATATTACGAGTCCTAATAGACGAAAAGAAGATGAAAGAACAGAGAGGAAGAGTAAGGAGAATGTGGAGAAGGGTGGAGAAAAAGAAAATGATGAAGAAAGTAACAAATATTTTAAAAAAACGTAAGAAATAAGAGGAAGATTAAGTGTAAATAGAAAGAAAGAAAGAAAGAAAGAAAGAAAGAAAGAAAGAAAGAAAGAAAGAAAGAACACACAAACAAACAAAAGAGAAATCGAATGAAATGGAAAGAAAGAAAACAGAAAAACGTATGAGAAAGAAAGAATAAAAGATTTGGAGAAAATACCAAATAGATGAAAGAAAGAAAGAAAGAAAGAAAGAAAGAAAGAAAGAAAGGTAGAAAGAAAGGTAGAAAGAAAGAAAAAAGAAAGAAAGAGAAGAAGGAAGAAAGGAATTAAGAAAGAAAGAAAGAAAGAAAGAAAGAAAGAACGAACGAAAGAAAGAAAGAAAGAAAGAAAGAAAGAATGAAATAACACACAAACAAACAAAAGAGAAAATAAAAGAAATTGATTGAAATGGAAAGAAAGAAAACCGAAAAAACGTAGAAAGAAAGAAAGAAAGAAAGAATAAAAGATGGGAGAAAATATCAAATAGATGAAAGAAAGACAGAAAGGTAGAAAGAAAGAAAAAAGAAAGAAAGAGAAGAAGGGAGAAAGAAATTAAGAAAGAAAGAACGAAAGAAAGAAAGAAAGAAAGAAAGAAAGAACACACAAACGAACAAAAGAGAAAATAAAAGAAATCGAATGAAATGGAAAGAAAGAAAACAAAAAAACGTATGAGAAAGAAAAAAGAATGAAAGATAGGATAAAATACCAAAAAGATGAAAGAAAGAAAGAAAGAAAGAAAGAAAGAAAGAAAGAAAGAAAGAAAAAAGAAAGAAAGAGAAGAAGGAAGAAAGGAATTAAGAAAGAAAGAAAGAAAGAAAGAATAAAAGATAGGAGAAAATACCAAATAGATGAAAGAAAGACAGAAAGGTAGAAGGAAAGAAAAAAGAAAGAAACGGAAGAAGGAAGAAAGGAATTAAGAAAGAAAAAACGAAAGAATGAAAGAACACACAAACAAACAAAAGAGAAAATAAAAGAAATTGAATGAAATGGAAAGAAGGAAAACAGAAAAAACGTATGAGAAAGAAAGAAAGAAAGAATGAAAGGTAGAAAGAAAGATAGAAAGAAAGAAAGAAAGAATAAAAGATAAGAGAAAATACCAAATAGATGAAAGAAAGACAGAAAGGTAGAAAGAAAAAAAAAAAAAAGGGAAGAAGGAAGAAAGGAATTAAGAAAGAAAGAAAGAACGAACGAACGAAAGAAAGAAACACAAACAAAAAAAAAAAAAAATAAAAGAAATCGAATGAAATGGAAAGAAAGAAAACAGAAAAACGAATGAGAAAAAGAAAGAAAGAAATAATGAAACAAGGATAAAATACCAAAAGAAAAGAAAAAAGAAAGAAAGAAAAAAGAAAGGTAGAAAAAAGAAAAAAAAAAGAAAGAGAAGAAAGAAAAAAGGAAATAAGAAAGAAAGAAAGAAAGAAAGAAAGAAAGAAAGAATAAAAGATAGGAGAAAATACCAAATAGATGAAAGAAAGACAGAAAGGTAGAAGGAAAGAAAAAAGAAAGAAAGGGAAGAAGGAAGAAAGGAATTAAGAAAGAAAGAAAGAAAGAAAGAACGAAAGAATGAAAGAACACACAAACAAACAAAAGATAAAATAAAAGAAATTGAATGAAATGGAAAGAAGGAAAACAGAAAAACGTATGAGAAAGAAAGAAAGAATGAAAGATAGGATAAAATACCAAATAGATGAAAGAAAGAAAGAAAGAAAGAAAGAAAGAAAGAAAGAATGAAAGATAAGAGAAAATACAAAATAGATGAAAGAAAGAAAGAAAGAAAGAGAAGAAGGAAGAAAGGAATTAAGAAAGAAAAAAAAGAACGAACGAAAGAAAAGAAAAAAAAAGAAAAAGAAAGAAACAAAACAAAAACAAAAGAGAAAATAAAAGAAATCGAATGAAATAGAAAGAAAGAAAACAGAAAAACGTATGAGAAAGAAAGAAAGATTAAAAGATAAGAGAAAATACCAAATAGATGAAAGAAAGAAAGAAAGACAGAAAGGTAGACAGAAAGAAAAAAAAAGAAAGTGGAGAAGGAAGAAAGGAATTAAGAAAGAAAGAAAGAAAGAAAAAAAGAAAGAAAGAAACACGTGGAAAAGAAAGACAGACAGAAAGAAAACGAAAGAAAGAAAAAAGCAACAGAATAAAAAAAGGAAATAGTAAAAGAAAGAACAAAAAATTAAAGAGAACATAACAATAAATAAAAAAGAAAAAGAAAATGGAGAACTGCTCGCCAAAAGAAATCAAGGATTTTAAACATGTTCAGGCGTCAGGATTGAGCGCCAAAAGTTGGTTTCAAGATTCCTGCCTAAAGTTCAGAATATCCAGCCAAGTGGTGCAGCTGCGGTGTCGCAAATGGGAGGCTAATATATATATAAAAAAAAACAACTTTATAATAAACACTAATAATAGATAGATAGATAGATAGATAGATAGATATGACTAAACTGAGTTATATATGTAAAGAAAAAAAGCATGTGAAAAGCGAAGAAAATAATCTTCACAGTTCAACAAATTTAAATAAATTTAATTATTAGCTATTATTTTCTTTCAGATTGAAAGAAACGAATTCCAAAGATTATCGCAAAATAAAGTCCCACAAAAATAGTCTGTATTTGTTTTTAAACCACAACCAAATTATTTGAATTGGTATTATAGAATAGGCCGAATGTGCCTATTAACGAGTGTCAAGTATTTATGTCGATTTATGAATGCGTGTCATTTTCCAGCAGTTAGCAAGTGAGTGTTGTGTTATTACTACTAATAATAAATTTGTTGACATAACTGCGTTTGTTATTTTTACGTCATGCTTACATTATCAAGTAATCACAAGAATATTTAAAGAAATTGCTCGATAAAATATGTGAATGATTGAGTACTTAATTATACGAGAGATGTGTTGGAAATTTTCGCAAAACAATATCTCAGGTAAAAAATTTTACCAAAAATTAAAAACTAACTTGACGCGACTAATACTTATGGAAAATAGGCGCATCAAAAAAGCTAAAAATTAGATTTACTAAACTCAGAAGTTTATATGTTAATAAATAGATTCCAAAATTTTTAATGTGGAAATTCAAAATTCAATCTGTAGCCGACTTTGTGCGCAACAATGAGCCAGTTTAGAGTTTTAGCGATATTATTATTTAAGTACATTGAATGTTTCTATAATTTCTGACGGGGTTCCACACACACACACGCACACACACGCGCGCTCACACACACACACGCACACACACACACACAGACACGCACATGCCTATATAAATACATAGATAATGAACCGACAGAGCTAGCTAGCTCGCTTGTTAGATAGATAGATAGATAGATAGATAGATAGATAGATAGATAGATAATGAACACTCTGAAAGAGAAAAAGAGATAGACAAAGAACACTCCGACATAAATAGATAGGTAGAAAGATATGAAAAGACGACGATAGATAGATAGAAATAAACATACTTTTTTTATTAAAACAAGTATAACTTCAGATGATATGATAATGGTAGACAGGCGGAGATGCAGGTATACGAAAATGTGTAACAAGAAGATATTTTGATAGAAGGCCATCAGAAAAGGAGGCATCTTGTGGACAAATACAACAATGTATAGACGTTTGGAATTTTTCATAAAGAAAGAAAGATAGATAGATAGATAGATAGATAGATAGATAGATAGATATGAACAGACTGCGTTAGATAGATAGATAGATAGATAGATAGATAGATAGATAGATAGATAGATAGATAAAGAGACAGAGCGATGAAAAGAATGCTGTAGATCGATAGATAATGAACAGACTGAAAGAGATAGATAGATAGATAGATATGAAATGACTGCGTTAGATAGATAGATAGAGAGAGAGAGCGAGAGAGAGCGATGAATATCTAGCTAGCTAGATAGAGAGAGAGAGAGAGCGATGAAAAGCTAGCTGTAACACTCTGTTTGGTATATGTTTTGTATTACTGTTTCTTTTAACTCTATTTCTCTCTTGTGTGTCTTTTAATTCTGGACCTAACAAGGACACACAGTATATATATATATATATATATATATATATATATATATATATATATATATATATATATATATATATATATAAAACGGAAAAAAAAAAAACCTTATATACAATTTATACTGTTTTAATGTTAATATGTCAACGTCGGACGTTTCGGTCTAATAAACCATCTTCAGGACGCCCGACGTTGACATATTAACATTAAAACAGTATAAATAGTATATAAGGATTTTTGTTTTTTTCCGTATATATTTTTCTTCATACTGTCGGATCTATATCCATATATTTGCTTATATATATATATATATATATATATATATATATATATATATATATATATATTATAGATACTACATAGCAATTCGACATACTTTTCATTGTTAATAACAATTTTTTGTCTTTTTCTCAGCATCTCTTTCGCTAGTTTATTGTGTACTTCGGATCTTAGTGTCGTATTTTCCAAACTTTGTTAAAATGCTTACCAAATATTTAAACTTCTGCACATGACTGATGCTTATATCTTCAGTTCGTAACTCGCAGCTTCTGACTTTACTCTTAGTGATGATCATACTTTCTGTCTTCTTTTTATTAGTAGTTAGTCCTTTTTTCTCGCTTTCTTCTACTACTCTGTCGAAGAGGTCCTGTAGTCTCCTTTCTGAGTCGGCCACCACCACAGTTCATGTGAGAATCTTACATTGTTAAGATTACGTCCACCGATAATAAATCCTTGTAAGATTTCCAGCGTTGTTGTAAAGGTCAAGTTAGTCCGGCGAGAAGACGCATCCTTGTCTCACGTCCCTTTCTATTTTTTATAGCTACTCTGTTTATTTTCCGTCCGCATACAGGACGTTAGAATAATCCAGAACTTATACTAGAAAAAGTTCTGGATTATTCTAACGCCCTTTCCAAGTGGATCGAGTTTTCCTAGCAATTAAAATAAGTCTTTCTGTCTAAATTTTTCAAATGCTTTTGCTTATTCTTAAACATAAGTGCACATTTTTCTGCACTTAGAATGATTTCTCCGATTATTATTATGATCATGAATATCACATTTTTTGTTCCCGCACTCTTCTCGTCCTATTTCCAGTCGAAATCTGCTTCATCAGGATTCGCATTATTAGTTTGATTATGTGGCTCACAAAACTAATTGCCCGACGGAGCTCGCATTAATTTGCACCCGGTGACTTCGGCAAAATTACGAAGACGGTATTAGTGACATCCTCCGGTAAGTGGCCAATGTTCTATAGAAAATGAAAAAATATCCCCTTACGAACAATCACACCTATTATTGGAAATACATAGCATTTTTGAAATATATCTGATGGGACCAGTTGACGATCACAGGTGCTAGGGAATTTTAAGTCAGTCAGAGCATAGCAAGAAGTAAAAAGGGAAACCATATGGCCGATATGAACGTCTCTTTCATTGGTCCCTGAATTAACGAATCAACAAGCAGCGGAAAGACAGGAAAATATTCCTATTAAAATTGCGCCTATTAAAAATGTTCCTATAAAAAATGTTCCGTTTAAAAATGGAATGATCAGCCCCTCAACTAACACATCTTAAAATCTCTTCTTTTTTTTTTTTTTTTTATAAAAATTTCATAATTGTTCTGATGAGGTTTCTTCGTTGGTGTCTACGCATTATGGATTTAAACGTTTTCTTAGATTCGCGACAAGGTATCATTAGTTTGCAGTTGAACTGTCTAGATGTAACCGCAAGTTCTATGCTGAGAGTTTCTTCTATTGCACTTCTTGCTTGTGGACTTCTCTTCTAGCTTCTTCCTTTCCAGTCAATTTAAATACAATATCAATCGTTACCTTCTGTCTTATTAAGACTTTGAAAACTGAACCCTGATGTGTAAGAATCTCCCAACTTGCGCCCTTACTCTTCGTCTCTACTCTCCAAGATAAAGAGTATACATGTGGCAGATATAAGTATTTATTCATTCAGCGTAAATAGGAGGAAGCGTGTCGCGAATGTGGATGTTTTTTTCAGTCGTTCGTGATTTAGCGCTTCAACAAGCAGCGAAAAAGCGGAGAAATATCTTTAACAAAACATGTATTTTCTCACCCCCACCCATAACGTCTTTTAATAACAAAATTTTAATATAATTGTTCTGGTGAGTTTTCCTCTTTGGTATCTAAGCATTATGGATTTAAACATATTATCAGTTTCTTGACAAGGTCTCATTATTTTAACGTTGCACTGTCCAGATATAACCGTAAGTTCTATGATAAGAGTTTCTTCTATCGCACTTCTTGTTTGTGGACCTCTCTTCTAGCTTTTTTTCCTTTCCAGTCAATTTTGATCTTCAAAAATTTAAATACAATGTCAATCGTTACCTTCTGTCATATTTGTGAACCATATTCACCATAGTCTATGAATATAGAATACAGCGCAGTACGTAATCTGTTCAATGAAACAACGTTAAAGATTAACACTCACGAGTCAGACACTCTACTGAATCTGACTATATCGTCAATAGCACCAGCAGCTGTTCCGTAATTATTCAGTCTTTGATATCAAAGGCTGGCAGTGAATATTCGGAAAAAAAACATGGACGCCTTTATACACGTCGCATTGAATATTTTGAGCCTTCTGATTGGTTAACCCTTCTGTTGGTGAACTATAAATTGGCTGGCTCACTACCAACAAGGTACCCAAAAATTCTAACACCCTTTAAACTCTGAGCCCCTGATAAGTATGAATCTCCCACCTTGTGGCCTTGCTCTCTGTGGTATATGGACTTTCATGTTGAGGTTCAAAGGGTTAATTTCTTATTATTTGATTGTTCTCTCTCCTTATTAATATATTTTTTTCATGCACTCTCACATGCAGTAATCTCTTGTATCTTAGTGGCTTCATTGTCTTGCTTGGGGTGAAATGATAATAAAAGAAAAACAACTCCCAGCTAAATTATTCAGTGAAAATTTTCGTCTCTAATGGACGACAAGCGGTGCGATTTCAAACCAAATATTATGCCATGAAAATGACGGTGATATGACTTTTGATTCTTTTTAGATCCCGGTGTCTAATGGTTCTGAAGGAAGAAGCATTGAACGTGGGAGGGATAAAGAACTTTGATGAATTACATGTTGAACTAAATTTTTACGTCAACACACGTTAACACGTTGACAGCATGCACATGTTGCCAAATGTGGACTGGTTTGCAAGTAAGCAGTTTGTATCAAAAGATACCTGAGGCATAAACACAAGGACTAATGTTGGCAATGTTCATCCGCCAGATAGATAGATAGATAGATATGAACAAACTGAGATAGATAGATAGATAGATAGATAGATAGATAGATAGATAGATAGATAGATAGATATGAATAAACTATGTAAGAGAGATGGACCGTGTGATAGATAGATATAAATAGATTGACACTACTAATAAATAGATAGATGTAAAGTGGACAATCAGATGAATAGAGGGATATGTATAGACTAAGATAGATAGATAGATAGATAGATAGATAGATGTGAATTGATAGATAGATAGATAGATAGATAGATAGATAGATAGATAGATATATGTGAATTGGCAGATAGATAGATAGATAGATAGATAGATAGATAGATAGATAGATAGATAGATATGAATAAACTGTGTAAGAGAGACGGACCGTGTGATAGATAGATATAAATAGACTGACAGAGACTGATAAATATATAGATGTAAAGTGGACAGTCAGATGAATAGAGAGATATGTATAGACTAAGATAGATATATAGATAGATAGATGTGAATTGATAGATAGATAGATAGCTAGATAGATAGATAGATAGATAGATAGATAGATATAAACTGCGTCAGAGAAACAGTCTGGGTGATAGATATAAATAGACTGATAGAGTTTCATAAATAGATAGAAGTAAAATGTACAGACAGATAAACAGAGAGATACGAATAAACTAATATAGATAGATAGATAGATAGATAGATAGATAGATAGATAGATGAAAATATCTTGCAAAGAAAGATAAGGTAAAAGAGAAAGAAAAAGGAAAGAAAGAAAAAGAAAGAAAGGGTATAAAAAGAAGACGATCGTAGCGGAAGCGGTAAATGATGAAACCAAAAAGAATAAGCGAATTAAAGTAGAAAAAAAAAAGACAAAGTCAACATTGGAATGAAATAACTCGAGGGTGTTGAAGATGAAAAACTTTAGGTGGAAGAAAAACAAGAAATGATTATAGCAACAAAATTAGAAAATGAACAGAGCAACATATTTTCTTAAAAACGAAAAGATATAACGAAATTATAAAGATTTAAGAATGAAAGCAAAGCGAAAAATAAAAACGGATATAAACTCTAACAAAAGAAGAGCAACGAAGACTGGAATAAGAAGAAAATAAATTTAGTCGTAAATCGTCGATTAAAAGAAGAAAGCAAAACCGTAACGAAAAAGAAAAAAAAGTATGAATAAAACTAATGAAAAGAAAAAGCTCAATCACAGAAACGAAGAATGATGGAAGCGAAGGTTCAAATTTGAAAGAAAACTACAGGTATACCTTATCCTACGTCATAAATTGGTTCCAGAGGTCAAGACATAGGTCGAAAAACGACGATACTCCACCATTTATTTTCCCACATGGTCTCAGGCTCCATAGGGTTGCCTACATCACTTGCTTTGAGAGGGCAGTGTTAACCTGTTCAAGAGGGAGGCTGCTGGAAGACCCGATGCCGGGCAACAGGACGCTCCACCATGACACACAGACATGAGCACCCAGTTATGGCTGTCAAACAATTGCGCGACCACATCAAGCCTTACATCTGGGTACATAATTCCCCAGACAGTGGGGTTGATGGCTGAATGATTGGCTTAATCTAATCGCTCTAAAATACTGTAATGAAAGATTTGTTGAACCGCCACGCTCTTCTTCACCGTTTTGCTAAATGCAGAGGGCTCGGGGGGGCTATAAACCGCAAATAAGAACTCACCAGTGCATATCACAGTATTTATATGTACCTACAGTATTCTAAATAAAATAATTTATCAGCAATATAGCCTTATGCTTAGCGTTAGCAATGAAAGAACGGTCTGGCAATTTTTCCCTATGTAATCCAGTTTCGTCAACGTTAAAAATCTGTTCAGAAAGAAACCCGTTTTCTTCGATGATCTTCGCCAATGCTTTAGGAAAAACGGTTGCTACTTGTTTGTCAGCTGATGCACTTTCACCTTGCTTCTTAATAGAGTGATAACATCTTCGTTCTTTAAATCTCACAAACCAGCCTTGACTCGCTTAAACTCTACATCTTTCTCAAATGGGTACTTTTTTGTTCAGGTCCTCAAACAAAGACAACGTTTTCGCCTGAATGATTTCTTGACTAATAGCAGCACGCTGATGATTCAATGCAAAGAGAAAGAAGTTGTTCCATCTCTTCAAATATTTTTCCTCTTTTCTTATTGGGGCAAAATATAAAGTGACAAATGAATGAGAATGAGAGAGAGGGCGAATACTAGACGTATACCGTGCGTATTCCTAAACTAGATTTCAATTTCGCGGGAATCACGAGTGGCGCTGGCTGACAACGACGCGAAAAGAACTGGCGTGGAAAGCGCCAATATTGAGCCCTTAAAAAACGCTGAATAAGACGGCAACAAAGAGTCACAGATGTTTTCATATTTCGTTCTTTAGGCTTTATGATGATTATATTAACATTTACTGTAAATGTACGTAATTTAATATGATTTTTTATATCTTCTTATTTATTGTATAGTAACGAGATTTTTATACCATGAACCGAACATGTGAGCAACCACCAAAGTTTTAGAGAAAATGCCAACAAAATGATTACTGAACACAAGGAAGAGACAGATGAAATTTATAGGGCCGAAAGATTGCTTGTAGAATTTGAATGTTCCAAGACAGATTGAAGGTAAGAGGGACAAAGGAAAGCAATTGAACACCTTTCTAGCAAGATTAAGCGAATGGTTAGCGTTTTCGAGTTTAGGAGAGATGGCAGTATGATAAATGTTATTATTATCCTCCAGATCTACAAATCAAAGATTCGCCCTTGCATGGAGTATTGCTGCCATATATGGTCTGGCGCCTCTTCTGTTTGCCTCGGGGTTCTTGATAGGCCCCAGTTCGGATATGCAAATTGGCCCTGATCTGCCATCTCGTCTACAGACACTTTATCACAGACATGCCGTCGCCTCTCTCTGTCTGTTTTACAAATTCTTTCATGGCAATTGCTCCGAGGAGCTGCAATCGCTGGTCCCCAGATTTTATGAGTTCAAGCGCCCGACGAGGCTGGCATCCCGCTCTCAAGCCTTCACTGTCGAAACTCCCAAATGTAGCCGTCTCTTCTACTCCAATAGCTTCATGTCTCGCACCTCTCGCCTGTGGAACTCCCTTTCCTATTCCAGTTTCCCTGAGAGCTATAATCTCCAGCTATTCAAGTGTAATGTCAATCGACATCTCCAGTTGCCTTGATCTATCCACTACCCTTCTCCTCATCCTTTCTTCTATCACTCCTATCTGATCTTACTCCAAATTTTCTGTAATCCCTAGTAGCTTCCCGCCTTGCTTGGGGTGAAACGCTTAAAAAAAGAAGAAAAAAAGAGCTACAAAAAACAGGAATTTCTGAGATCCGTGGTCGCCATCGCCAACGTCTTGAAGAGAAACGGAACGCAGAACAATTGGCTCCTTCTTTCTTTATGTTTTTCTTCGCGTGCTGCGGTCACTGTAAGTAGAATGGGAAGACTTATAAAAGGATGTATCCACGAAATAATTCTATAATAATTGACAAAATGAATCTATAATGAACAAAGATTATTCTGAAAAAATATATGAGCCGATAATTGAACGAACGAATAAATCAGAGAATATACATTAAGAGTGGGGGGGGAGATGAAGAATGAGAAAACAAAGAAAAAAGAATATTCTATTAAAGGATACCAAAAACAAAGGATAAGAAATAGAACGAAATCAAACGGGTAATCAAATATTTAGAATAAAAAAAAAGATAGGAATAAAATAAATTGACAGAAAAAGACGACAGAGTTAATCGAAAATCTCAAATAAACCAGTGTTCGTTTCTCACGATAATAATCTCACGCTGACAAAACAAAAAAAATACAAGAAATAAATCTCGTAAAAGAGAAGCGACTATATGCGCCATCTTGTTTTGGCGGTAATTTTTATTGGCCTGGGTTTAATCGCCCGCAGACGTGGCACCGTATTAACTGCACAGTGACCATCGACAGAGATAACAGTTTTTGGCGCAGTATCCAAATTCCTGGCATATTAAACGAATGGAAAATAGTGACGAGGTGGGGCTGAGTGCGGTTGAACGAGAAGAGCCATGAAAAGGAACGTTAAAAAACATTCCCAGATTTGGCGGGAAATAAGCAAAGTGTTCGCCAGTTTCTTTTTATTTTACCGCTTTTTAAAGAAATATTTACTGATTCGCGGAAATGCGATTTTCATATACTACCCTTGAGAGTAATATAGATACTAGCTGAGTTGTTGGACTCTGCCACGCCCTACATGGGTCAAACTCAATTTTAGTAAAACAAAATTAAAAACTAAAATTAAAGAAAATAATTGATTTTATTCAATAAGATACACTAAATAAAAGTCTTTAAAGGAATTCAAAGTAGGAAATAATTGAATTAGGTTCGTGATATGAAGGTAAGAACAAATGTTGATAGGTTGTGGTTTTCTACGACGAAAGAAAGTAGTTTCGTTTTAGAGCCGTTGAACTTAACAACCCATTCCTTGCCCCAGTTAACAACAGATTGTACGTCTACATAATTTGACGAGTGTATTTTTTTGAAACGTTTGCATGAAAAAGTCTAATTTTATTATTATCATAACGCCTGAGTAATGATTTCAATGCCCATTTGGTGCTCCACACCTCCAGCCTTGCAATACAATTAATCTGCTTAGAAAAGGACCATATCTAAGGATATTTCTGGAACTTAGATGTGATATAATAGTTAGCAATCTTGTCTCGTTAGATCACTTACGACTGAGTATTTAGTTCAATGTTCACTCGATGCTCCACATTTTCGGCCTTGTACCACATCTAATCTATGCTTAGAAAATTACCATATCTAAGGATACCTCTGGAATTTAGATGAAGTGTAAAGGTTACCGATCTTGTCTTGCTAGATGAATTACAACTGAAGTATTGAGATCGATGCTCACTCGATGGCCCACATTTTCGGCTTTGTACCACATCTAATCTATGCTTAGAAAATTACCATATCTAAGGGTACCCCTGGAACTTAGATGAAGTGTAAAGGTTAGCGATCTTGTCTTGTTAGATGAATTACAACTGGCTAATGAGTCCGATGCTCACTCGATGCTCCACTTTTATCTTGTACCACATCTACGCTATAGAAAATCAACATACCACATACCTCATATAGTTAACCTCTACCTTGAGTGGCTCTCAGGTTTTGTATTGGATGAACGTAGCGAAAAAAAGCCATTGTCAAGTTGCATCAAATGTACTATGCAAAATTATATTGTAAACGTATATAGATAAGGGCGGTAAATTATGTATCAATAAACGCACGCCATTTTGCTTACGCCTGATTGCGTCCACTTGCGTGCGGACGTTCTTGTGCATCTAGTTGTGTGCATCCAATTGCATGTGTCCGCTCGCGTGCATCTAATTGCTCGTATGAATCTTGTTGGCTTTGTGCGTCGCCAAGTTTAATCGCCCGCTGAATCAATGACAGAGACAACCTATTACTGTTGATTCCAGTCAAAGCGACCACGCTTCACCCTACTGTTCCTTTTATCTTCTCTCCTTTAGGGCGACGCCAGCCACGGCTCTCCACAAGTCCATTTTCTTTATTATCTGTGAATTGACATGAAGCCTAGTGAACGAGGCCGAGTGGTTAGGACGTTTGTTTCCTGACCATGAATCATGGTTTGACCGCCCCCCCCCGGCCAATCATCATCGATTTGTTAGAGATGAAATCTTGACAGTGATGTCTTGATGCTATCGGTCTAGTCTGGTCGGTTGATTTTATTTAGAAGCATATCAACCTTTATGTGTTATTTAATGCCGAAATTTAAATATTGTAAACATAATTTTACGCTTTCAAACACACATATTTTGTGTATGATATTATAGTTTTAGGACAGGCGTATGCATATTTAGATATGTTTTCTAGATGATAAAACTATGGTCAGATATTTTTTTAATAAAAATGTATTGATGCTATATTTTAAATGGATTACTTCTATGTTTACCATAAAAATGTGTTTTTTATACATTTTTTAGTTTAGTATTATTGATTGTCCTTTTGCAATGAACATCTACTTTTGGTCATTTTATTTTAAAATGCATTGCTGGCAACTTTACTATAAAAACGTATAGACTGTAATTTTAATTTAAAACGTGATATTTACATTATTCGGATTGTTACCCTCATCTTCATTGCCATATTCACAACATTTCGACTGTTGTACGCCCCGGCCTTCTTCAGGTGTTTGGAATTTTGACCCAAACTCTTTATTTCGTTCACCGGGGTAGATTGTTCTAGTTCCACGTGCCATGCCTCTTTCGGATGTCTCAGCTATTTCCCTTTAAGTTTTGGTTTACCACTGCTGTGACTTGGTATTGAGATCTGTTTTGGTGTAGTCACTGGATCTAACGAACGTCTTTATTCACTGGGACATGTCTCCTTGAGGACATCTGTGTATGAATTTTTGATTAATTTTTTTTTTTTTTTTTACCAGAGCTTATATTACAATTTTTGTTTTTATTCATTGTTTTTTTTAGCACTCCTTATTACTGATTCTCATATTCTCTTCTTTTATATGCTTGGTTAGATCAGGAGATATTTGTGGCCTAGCATATATGCTGATTCCATAGTTTTTCATATTTTTACTTGAAAATACGAGAACTTAAGGAAACTGCACATATATAAGTATAAAAAACACATATAAGTATAAAAAACTGCAATAATAACAACAAAAATTGTAATATGGGTACTGGTAAAAAAATGGTTGCTGAGACATTAGGCATATAACTCCCGGAAATTCCGACACAGCTCAGTGGATAAAACCCAATGGATGAAGATGTTGATTCGATCCATTGACTAGCTCCAAAGAATTGTAAGTTCAATACCAGGCCACAGCGGTGGCGTACCAAACCATGGAGAGTTGAGATAAAGGGAAATAAGTGAGACATCCGGAGGAGGCATGGCACGTGAAGCTAGAACAATCTACCCTGGTGGGCGAAATAAAGAGTTTGGTTCGAAATTCCATTCACCTGAAGAAGGCCGGAGCGTACAACGGCGGGAACGTTGTGAATATGGCAATAAAGATGAGGTTAACAGTCCGAATAATGTAAATAATGTAAGTAATCATAATACCTCATCTCAGATATATAGACAAAGATATAGACAAGAGAAATATGACATAAAGGCCGGAGCGTACAACGGCCGAAACGTTGTGAATATGGCAATGAAGATGCGGATAACAGTCTGAATGCAAGTAATCATAATACCTCATCTCAGAGATATAGACAGAGATATAGACAGGAGAAATATGACAAAAAAGCCGAAGCGTACAACGGCGGAAACATTGTGAATATGGCAATGAAGATGAGGTTAATAGTCCGAATAATGTACATAATGCAAGTAATCATAATACCTCATCTCAGAGATATAGACAGAGAAATATGACATAAAAGCCGGAGAGTACGACGGCCAAAACCTTGTGAATATGGCAATGGAGATGACGATAATAGTCCATATAATGTAAATAATCATAATCCCTCATCTCAGAGATATACAGAGATAAAAACGCGTTGCTGCCAATTATACTATAAAAATTTGGTAATTTTCTATAAATATGTATTGTTGATTGGTTGATTTTGTTTAGCGGCGTATCACTCTCTATGGGTTATTGAATGCCAAAATCTAAATATTCTCTACGTAGTTTTATGTTTTCCAGTATAGATATGTTTCACATCATTTTATACATTCAGGTTAAACGCATGCTTTTAGATATAGATTTACCAATATATAAAATCTTTGAGGGAATAAAAATATGATATATGTTATTTTGCTTCCACAATTTAATGGATGGTAGAAGGGCGATGGAAGAAAGTGTTAGTTTCGAACGTTTACATTTAGCGATTTTAACTGTAAATTGATGGAATTGCGTTGAAATTTATAAAGTCTAGGTTCCATAGAAAACTTCTACTTAACGAGTTAAGATCTTGGAAGGGCTTACATAGGAGATGAAACTGTGGAGAGCCATGATCATACATGTCACAAAGAAGAAGGAAAAAACCAATAATAATGTATCTTAAGCAACATTAACCCTTAAAAAATGAGAAATGATCTTTCACGAAATCTCCCAAGAGATAACAGGGATTTCTGAACCTACATTTTGATTAATTTCGTTTCGTTTTTTTGCGGTTTATCACCCCTTTGCGGGTTATTTAAAGCCAGAAAATATTTTTATATTTTAAGATTTTTTTTTTTCGATAATAATGGTTTAATAATACAAGTCTTAATAATTAAACCATAGCTTCGGGGAGAAGAGGTGAATTCATATCTGATCAGAATTTGATTACAAACAAAAAATTATAACGCGGAAATAAAGCTGGGGCGGTTCTTTTTCATACTACAATCAATACCTTGACTGACCCCCCTCATTTTGTTAACGCGGTACTTTCAATGCATCATCATCATCATCAACAACATCTTCATTATCATCATTTTCATCCTCTTGGCTTTTGCAATCGTCGGTGGGGGCGATCCGAATCGTAGGGGGTGGGATCCGATCCGTAGTGGCGAGGTCCGATTGAAGAAGCCATATTTAATCTCTACGCATTATATATTTATTCATTTGATCGATTGAATAATTTTTTTATTTTTTTTTTATTTTTTACGGTTTATCGACCATTTACAGGTAATTTAATGTAAGGGAATATTTTCAGATTGTAAGATTTAATTTTTGAGACAATAATGTTTTACACTACATTTTTCGGACTATTAATGCAGTGGAAAACTTTCAGAGGTGAATTAACAGGAGATAACTGAGATCCATTAGACATGGCACGTGGAACTAGAAGAGTCTACCCCAGTGAGCGAAATAAAGGGTTTAGTTCAACATTCCAACCACCTGAAGAAGGCCGCAGCGCACAATGGCCGAAACGTTGTGATAAACATGGCGACAAAGATGGGGACAATAGTCCGAATAATGTAAATAATGTACATAATACCTCATCTCAGAAATATAGACAGATACTGAAAGGCCGAAACGTTGTAATAAATATGGCGATAAAGATGAGGACAATAGTCAGAATAATGTAAATAGTGTACATAATACCTCATCTCAGAAATATAGACAGATACTGAAAGGACGAAACATCGTGATAAATATGGCGACAAAGATGAGGACAATAGTCAGTATAATGTAAATAGTGTACATAATACCTCATCTCAGAAATAAAGACAGATACTGAAAGGCCGAAGCGTTGTAATAAATATAGCGATAAAGATGAGGACAATAGTCCGAATAATGTAAATAATGTACATAATACCTCATGTCAGAAATATAGACAGATACTGAAAGGACGAAACATTGTGATAAATATGGCGACAAAGATGAGGACAATAGTACGAAAAAAGTAAATAGTGTACATAATACCCCTTCTCAGAAATATACACAAATAATGTTTTAGCGATACTAATCAAGTCTTACTAATTAACCCATAGGTGGGGGAGAGGAGGTACATTCATACCTTTCCGAATGGTATTTGGGAATATAACGAATGCTGTGGGAATTGGAACATGGTTTTCCGATTATCACTTCCGTGCTATTACAGCACTCACACATCCATGTTTCCACCAGATGGTATTCCTAAGTCACTCATCTATATCCCGATGAGGCTCGATGTTCCTTGACTTCAGTTATCGTACAGTAACCAGTGTTTCAATGTTATGTGGCTATAAGTTGTAACTTAACTTTGCTTGAAGCATCCTGTATGAATACATTTAATTAGCAGCAGACAAAAAATGGGAGAGTAGCAGTTTCTAATATGTAGAACGTTGGGTATGTCAATTAACATGGCGGAGAGTTGTCGTAATATAGCATTCACCTTGCTAAAACGAATTTTTTTTTTCTTCTAAATATTGATTTATTGATATATGATGATAATCTTATTGTAAATCTTTTTGTACCTCCCTTAGATATCACGATAGTTACGCCCTATCAATACCTCATAAATAATTGTCTATTCCGTTTTCATCGCGTGAAAAGAAGGAAGAAAGAGGTTTCTTGGTTTCACTGAGAAAATAAAAGAAAAAGAAAGAAAGGAAGGAAGGAAAGAATAAGATAAAGAAAAAACGACTCTTGTGGATTACCAAAACTTAATAAATAATGGACTATTCCGTTTTGATCGCCTGTGAAAAGATATATCAGACAGGCTACCTGGTTTCAATGAGAAAATAAAATAAAAGAATAAAGAAAGGAAAAGAAAGAAAGAAAGAAAGAAAGAAAGAAAGAAAGAAAAAAGAGAGCGTAGCACCCTAACAATAACTTATAAATAATGGACTATTCCGTTTTGATCGCCTGTGAGAGTCGGAAAAGATATATCAGAAAGGCTACCTTTTCAATGAGAAAATAAAATAAAAGAAAGAAAGAAAGAAGAAAAAGAGAGCGTAGCACCCTAACAATAACTTATAAATAATGGACTATTCCGTTTTGATCACGTGGTAAGGCCGAAAAGTGAAAGAAAGAAAGTGTTATGTAGTGGTTTCACAGTGGAGGCTTGTTTTTTTGTACTAAGTCGGTCCTAAAATAGGTTCGACGTAAAAAACGTTAGGAACTTGATATAATAGGTAATGACGCAGCAATCTAGTTGGGGTGGCTGATACTTTAATATCCGACTAACGGTCGTCCGACATCGACTGACTGACTGACTGAACAACTCACTGAGCGACCCGCTGTGCAACTGCTACTACTAGTCCTACTTATTATAGGTGGGAGAGTCTATTAACTATAGAATAGGTGTGTTCCATAATAACAGAAGAAAGAAAAAAAGAAAAAAGAAAGAAAGAAAGCAACAACCGTTATTCCATGGCAATACCTCCTAAATAATAAACTATTCCGTTTTGATGGCAGTGTGAAAAAGAAAAAAAGAAGATGATGTGTTTAACATCAGTTTCAGTGAAACGGAACAAGTCATCAATTTTAAATTTTTTGAGTGTACCCCCTTGCTTCTTATAACAACAACCAACATTCATATTTATGATTTTTATTGCTGTTGCTTTGCAGCTCAGACCAGACACCAGGTTCGTTAACAGGGTGCAGTTTCTTGCAGTCAAAATCTTTTGGTTAAAAAATTACCCCTCGGCCATATCGTTACCCACGTTACCCAAGAACAAACAAATTTCTAGGAGTAAACCAGATTTTATTCTTAGGTAGTAACTTACTACTATAATGAGCGAAGGCCGGTTGAAGTGTAAGTGACTGGGGAGATGCGCAATACAGCGACCATCGTCTATGTCTTTCTTAGTGGCCCGCTTCGTTCCTTCTGCTTGTCTTCACGCGGGGTGATCAGTTTTATAAACAACTGTTTCCTTTGTCCTGTCATCTTCGCCTAAAAAAACTAATTAATCTTCCTTCCACCACTGTCTCTCAGTCTAAGCCTCTTGCTCTTGTACTTTGAAGTTGACTTCAATTACTGATATCCATCAGTCGAAAGTTGTCTTAAATTTAACAATGACGCATATTGCTACATTGCAATGCTTTCTTAAAGTCTTTAAGCACAATTATTTAAGGATATGATAGAGGGATTTCGACGATTTTTTTTTATTGACGTAGAACTCACTATGAGCTCAATCATTGAATGAAGAATAAAGATTCCTCACAAAATCCGAATAAGAAATGTTTACGGTTACTACTATTAAATCGTGTAAAATCTTGCGTTGAAACGAAAATACGATGAGCGTGCTCTACACGTCTTTACCCTAAGCGTAACAGCCGGGAAATGACTCGGCCTACGGTGGAGAAGATTTTCACGCCTGCGCAGTACGGGTGAAAGGCATCTCACATCCGAAAGATTTTACCCAGGCCACATTGGTTTTGAAGGGAAATAGATAGTCAAATACTTTTTGAACGTACCTCATACACACACGCACAAAGACACACACACACACACTCATATTTATTGGTCCTGACATGTAAAATGTATATATCACTGTCTCATATATATATATATATATATATATATATATATATATATATGTGTGTGTGTGTGTGTGTGTGTGTGTGTGTGTGTGTGTGTGTGTGTTCATTGTGAGAAAAAACGTATGACAAATTGAAAAAACGCGCAACCATATATTTTCCAATTTGTCATACAACTTTTCTTTCAAAACTGTTCTTAATTTCTAAAATTCATACAAAAAATTATATATCGCTTTCCCATATATATATATATATATATATATATATATATATATATATATATATATATATATATATAAATCGGTAACTTTAACGTTCATTCCCATCTCGGTTTTTTCATATATTTTTTTTTCAAACAGCGACAACAACAAGAAATGTCTGATGAAAATACCTTTCTTCCTTTTAGTGTCGGTCTCCAACTATTAAATCAATTTAAATCTGTAAAAAGGTAAATAAATTGACTTCGAGGAGATCTTTAAAATGTGTTCAGTTCCGTTCTTATTTTAAATTGATCATTATCCACTTTTTTGCGCTATATGCCGGGTACTAAATGTCAGTTTTCAACATTCATAAATTTTCATAAATTTACATTGTATTCATCAGAAAATCATGATCTAGATTGTTTATTTTATTTTATTTATTTATTTATTTATTTTTTGTGTGGATACTGAATCTATTCTTGAAAATACCTCCAAAAAGACCTCTAAATGGGTTATGTGTAAATTGTATCTCCAATAAGTGAAATTATCCCGTGTAGACCAGAGCTTTCAAAATTAGCCCCCTATTTCTTTGTTTGTGTTTTTTGTTTTGTTTTATTTATTTATATTTTAAAGTTTTCTTCTTAAGAACAAATAATATTGTAAGAATTTCATAGACAGAGGTTCTCAGATATCACTTTGCGGTTTAGATAAAATTTTCGCGGCCTTGTGGGCACTGGATTATTTTCCCCCTTACAGCTACTTTCAGCTCCATGATAGAGCAGAAAACACACTGTGTGGATGGAAAACTACAACCGTCGTCTTGGCTTTTGATATGAGAACATACTGTACATATTTTAATATTTAGATCAATGGTGTTGAATACACCGACCCAATACGATGTAAACGCTACTTAAAAGACGTGACCTGCCAAGTAAATTCTTATAGACTCAAATATAAACGACAAATATTTACTAATTCCCGTACTGAATATTTTTTAAGAGTCTCCATCCAAGCAAGGCAGGAAGCCACTAGCACGCAAGGGCTTACAAAGAGTTCGAGCGAGAGCAGATAGGAGTGATAGAGGAAAGGATGAAGAGAAGGATAGCGGATAGATGAAGGCATCTGGAGACGTTGATTGACATTACATTTGAATAGTTGGAGATTATAGTTATCAGGGAAACAGGAAAAGGGGAGGGTGTTCCACAGGAGAGAAGTGCGAGACATGAAGCTATTGGAGTAGAAGAGACGGCTATATTTAACAGTTTCGACAGTGTCAGAGCGATATGCCAGCCTAGTTGAACATTTAAATTCGTGAAATCTGGGAACCAGCGAATGCAGCTCCTCGGAGTAGTTACCATGAAAGAATTTGTAAAAAAAAAAGACAGAGGGAGGCGACGACACGTCTATGAGAGAGCGACAGACGAGATGCCAGATCAGGACCAATTACATTACATATATATCTCTGGATTTAATCAAGAACCTTGAGACAATTAGAAGGGGCTCCAGACCATATATGGCAGCAATACTCCATGCAAGTCAAATGGCTGATTTGTAGATTTGAAGGATCGACCCCGGCGAGAAAAATTTCCTGGCGCGGCACAGGGAGCCAAATTTCTTTGCGCTGGACGAAGCTATTAATTCAATGTATGTGTACCATCTCAGGTCAGCAGTCAATGTGCGACCGAGCAGTCGCAAAGAGGTGCTCTCGTGAAGTTGAGCGTCAGACATTCTAATGGGGTCAGGGATGGTTCAGGGAGTAATAGAGAGATGCTCACGGATTTAAATACAGCCCCTAAAAAAATGAGTTCATTTCGAACGGTCTGATCACTTAACTAGCTGATCGCTAAATGTGTTTGGCTATTTCCCCCATCTTCTTTATGTACAGTATACCTTCAATACCTAGGCGACCATGGCTTTCCACAATTTCTTGTCGTTTGTAGCTCTTAATAAATTTTGTCGTTTTGGTATCTCTTCTAAAACCTGTCTTGTCATCTATTTACACAAGCTCCTTAAATATATTTTGCGTTGTTTTCCTCGGTTGCTCTTGACTTCAATCTGTCTTGTTAGTATCAAATTTTCCAAGCCCAATTTCTTCATTATGTGTCCCTGATATGACCGACATACTCCTCCTGTAATTTGTTTTTAATTACTGATTTTTTTTTATATCAGGATAATAAAAATATTTGCATATTTTGAGAAAGTACCATCACATAAAAATTATATTTTCAAATTAATTAGTTTGTTTTCTGGAACTAGTGAGTATTTTGACGTAGGGAAAGAGAGGCGTTTATTTATTCATATATAAAATTTGCTACAACCTCCCATTTTTTTTGGCCTTAGAGTAAACATAAAAAAAAACAAGTTCATTGCACAAGCAAATTCAATCGTACCAGATTTTGATATTAACATCTGTGATACACCTCTAGAACAAGTAGTGCATTTTAAATATCAAGGCAGTCTTTTATCAAACTAGTGCACCTTTGAAAAGGATTTGGAAGACAGAATTGAAGTTCTATACGCAGTATTTGGAAACGCGTCTTCAAAAGCAAAGATCTGATCTTACGAAAAAAAACTCTGGACTCTATATCATCGAGACATCTAGAAATGAAAACACCCTCCCCAGCAAACGGTTCGTTCAATCTTGAACATTAAATGGAATTACTACGTGACCAACACCAAAGTCCTGGAAAGAGATAAGAGTCACAGCATTGGATCACGGATCATCCTAACACTGGCTTTGATGGTCAGGACATGTAGCAAGAAAGAATGAGCTCACTTCACGAAAAAGACCACGGGGTTGCTCTCTTCGAAGATACAAGGACCAACTGAAAACTTAATCGAAAGCCACTGTATTTGAGCCCGGGAACTAAAATCTGAGAAGGCACCTGAATTTAAAAGGTAGAAGGAAACCGGCACGAAAGAAAAGCTCGAGAAAATCGACCACCTCCACCAACATTTCTATGTGGCCAATATCATCGTCTCTTTTTTTTCAGCAATTCACCCCAAGCAATGCGGGAATTTCTCTAGCACGCAAGGGGTTAGAGAGGATAGAGAACAAGGGCAAAGAGGCATGTTTGAGGATACAGAGAAGGACGGGGAACTAAATCAAGCTATCAGAAGATGTCGATTGACATTACACTTGAATATTTGATTATAGTCATCAGGGAAGCAAGCAAGAAGAATGGAGTTCCACAGACAAGAAGTGCGAGAGGAGAAGCTGTTTGAGTAGAAGAGACCGTTAAATTTAATTTCCACGGTGAAAGGATGGGACCGAGATGCCAGCCTAGTAGCTACCTGAAATGCATACGGACTGACAACCAGCGAAAGTAGCGCGTCGAAACAGTTGAAAATACTTGTGGAAGCGATAGAAGGAAGCCACGGTATTTCTGTGAGAAAGCGACTGTAGATAAGATGCCAGATCAAGACCTGCCTTCCATGCAAGAATTGGTCTACTTCATCATCATTGCCATCTAAGAAGCGTTCAGTAAAAAAAAATAAAATAAAATAAAATTCTTGGATACGAGATAAAGCAGTCGACGAGACATTTGACATTTTGGTCCTGATCAAGGTTTTTTTCTCAAAAGTCAAACGATCCCAATTCAGCCCAGAAAACTGGAACTAATTGACTTTCCGGTGTTCTTATCGATAGATCTCTGCAACTTTCGGCACCTTAATATTTGGTTTACATTTGGCTACTGCTATAAAATTCCGTCAAGCGATAGTGACATTTCCAGGAAGCGAAAAATCTTTAACTCACTACATTCTACTTTTAAGGCAAAGATTGGAGCGTGCCTTTTTGTTTGTTGAGCTGGCTTCACGTTTCCCATCATTGATCTTAAAAGAAATAGTAATCAGAGCTCTTAAAACACATGTTTCAAAGAATAGCTAAAATCTATGTATACAAACAAGGTGCAATGGATAAATTGTCTTCTAAATGACGCAAAACTGATATTAACACTGACATCTTTTAACAGATATATTTACCAAAATTACATGAAAATATCTTGAAACACTAGAGGAGTAAATTTATTCCGTAAATATTCTCGATATGAGACATTTTCTTTTTGTGTGTTGGTAATCTCATATCGAGAATATTTAACATTGAACACGAGGAAAAATTAATTATTTTTAATAATATGTGGAAATCTCCACTTTTACCTGAAGACGGTCGCGAGACCAGAAACACGTGTCGTAAAATTATGCAAAACAAAGCATAATATTTTTTCTAAATAAATCCACATTACAACCAAAAACGTTTGCGGCACCTCTCTTTTCTTTTTTTTATATATATATATATATATATATATATATATATATATATATATATATATATATATATATTTATATAAATTCCCAAGAAGATAGAATCCGGGTAGAACTCATTGCCCAGCACAGAGTAAGAATATAATATAAAAGGCTCAAACACTAATATTCCATTGTTATAATTTATTACACTGGAATCGTAATCACCATCCAAATCATCAAACCTACAAATGCTTATAACCATGGAATATTAGTGTTTATATATATATATATATATATATATATATATATATATATATATATATATATATATATATATGTATGTATGTATCAGGTTGGTACAAAAGAAATGACCGATTTAAAGGTCTATATTAAAAATGAAAAAGCCAATGATTATAAAAATATTTATCTGTTAACAAACTTATAAATGATGCGCCTGTACAATTCTTTAGGTCTTGAAGCCAAATATGAATCCAACTTATTTTCAACCTCTTCTCTTAATGTCAGCCTAAGACCATTCCGTAGTCCCTGAAACAAGTGATAATCTGAAGGAGTAAAGTCAGGAGAATATGGTTGATGAAGTAATATTTCCCAACCAATCTCTCTCAAAAGATTTTTAGTCAGCTGCGTGAGGTCGACCATTATCTTGGTGGAGAATGAATCCCTTTCTGCTCACTGAAGCTGTTTTAAAACAACGAAGTTCATCCCAGTACAGATTAGCTGGAATTATCTAATTATTTTTTAACAGTCCATAATGGACAATTCCTTCACTATACCATCATACACTCAATCGGATCTTCTTTGGAAGAAGTCCTCCTCTTGATTGTTGAACTGATCTTCCTCCTCGACTGATCCACGATTGGCGACGTTTAACGTTATGGTAAAGTACCCACTTCTCATATCACTTATAATAAACCTACCTAAAACTGTTTAACAGTTCGTAATGGACAATTCCTTCACTGGTGTTGAGCGGTCTCTGACTGCGCGCGCCTTCTGTCGAACTCTCTGCGTTAGCAGAGAGGAACCCGGACGAGGCTTTGCCGAAGGGCAAGGTTTCGTCCGGGGAGGTAGACAGGGCCTGAACCCGTCTAGGCGGGTTCAAAGGCTATATTTTTGGCCGAGCCTACGGGCTCGGGGATACCCACATTAAAACCGGCCTTGTGCCATATTCGGTCCTCGTGGGTGGAACGATAAATACTCAATGGACAATTCCTTCACTATTCCATCATACACTCAATCGGATCTTCTTTGGAAGAGGTCGTCCTCTTGATTGCTAAAGTGATCTTCCTCCTCGACTGATCCACGATTGGCGACGTTTAACGTTATGGTAAAGTACCCACTTCTCATATCACTTATAATAAACCTACCTAAAACTGTTTAACAGTAATGGACAATTCCTTCACTATACCATCCTACATTCAATCGGATCTTCTTTAGATGAAGCCCTCTCTTGGTTGTTACAGATATTCTTGAGACAGTTCGTGTGGACCAATTTCCCTCCACTGAAGCCTTTTTGATTGGCGTTGCAACTTTATATGGTCTACATTAAATTGTTCTAGAAGTTCCAAAGAGCTAACGGCAGGATTGTCTGTGACAACAGCTTACAACACTTCGGAAAACAGTTTTTTTTTTTTTTTTTTGACGATCCTTTTTTGATCGTCTTCACAAAATGAAATCCCCATTTCGGAACCAGGAAAACCATTTCCTGCAAATTCTTTCATTCACTGTTTCATCTCCATGAGCGTTATGAAAAGATTTTTCTGCTGCACTTGCATGGGTAAGAATATTGCAGAAGATCATGAAAATATATTTTTATAATCTTACATAGACAGATATTTATGTGACATTCCTTAACTAAAAGGAGAATCATAAATTTCTTTTATTATCATTTCCCATGTACTTTCGATCTTCTTCAGCAACCCACGAAGACGATCTTTGGATATTATCTAAAAATTTCTTCTCAAAAATCCGACATTACTTTTGCATCAATCTGGTATATATTAGCAAGTTTTACAAATGGGTGTTCTTTGCACGTTTTTCGAAAGAAACTGGTTAGTATTCCGATATATCGATGTAATTGAATTCCTTTCTTTATTAAATTATTCGGGTCCTGAAATTCTATAACTCGCTGTCTTAACTCCGTGGAAAAATTGCAATTTCTATCTCGGCCTCATCAAAAATATACAGACATCCTATTTGAAAAATAGCTAAGCGTATAACAGATAATAGGTGATTAAATAAAAATTATTTTTATATGTTTTTTTTTATATTATTTTTTTTTCGATGGGACGACCGTGAGTTCGAATGTTGCAGAAGATCAGGAAAAATATTCTTTATAATCTGAAAGAGAAAATTACTTATTGTGATATTTTCCTTTAATATAACGACGAGAACACATCTCATAAGTACTATCTAAATCTTTCTTCTCAAAGATGGGACATTACATTTGCACCTACCTGATACACACACGCACACAGATATATATATATATATATATATATATATATATATATAATTATTTTTTTCTAAATATACGGAGGAATTTTTTTTTTAAATATGCAAACGAATCATATTTTTAAAAAATAAAAAATAATTTTAATTTAGGCTCTATTTTTGTTTTGAGCACTGTATGAGGAACATTATATTTATTTCAATCCTTCATGGGCTCCGATGTCTAGCTATGACTAATTAATAATTAACATATCATTTTCTTCATTTTCATCACGATTCTTCTCTTAAGTCTGGAGAGTATGTATTCTTATTGCTCAAAGAAAAGCCCAATAGTGTTAGAAAAACCTCGAAGACTTCCAGTAAGATATCTTTAATCATTTCTAGTTTACAACATTTCAAAGCTTAATCTGATAAATCGGCATAATTGCTCTTCAACGATTTGTACAATTTTGTTGTTACAGCTGGTAATATATATATATATATATATATATATATATATATATATATATATATATATATATATATATATTGCTTACAAATATATATATAACCATGTTTTTGTTTTTGCGAACTCTTGCCTGTTCCCTTCTTTCTTTTGGATAGTATGTGATGACTGCTAGCATTGCCTAAGAAAATCGGAAACAAACCAGAAGTAATTATTTAAGTAACTAAATAATGGTAAGATACCTGGTTTGAAACAGAAAAATTCTTGGAACGTCTCACCTTACCAATCAGAACGTATTTTGCAGATTATAAATATTCCGTCCAGAGCTGGTTTTTGCTTGACTTGCAACTCCCCTTTGGCTGACCTGTTCCTGTCAAGCACACATCTTTGGGAAACTAATTCGCGGAGGCCTTGCGCCAGGGAGATTTTTCAGATGAGATTTTCAAAAGTGCGTGAAATGAGAAACGCAGGTCATATTGGAATGGTTAAGGTAGGGAAAGAGAGGAGCATAAAGGAAGGATACAGATTATTTCACTAATGATTAGAAGACAAATGGACGTATAATGGTGACCGGGTCTTGGAAGAAATCAAATGGCCAGCGAGGGTGAAAGATAGAATGGAATGAATAAAGAAAGAAAAAGGTAGAGAAAGAAAACGAAAGAAACACAAAAGAAGGAAGAAAAGAATGGTAGGGAGAAAGCAGTGCCTATAACAGAAAGAAAGAAAGAAAGAAAGAAAGAAAGAAAGAAAGAAAGAAAGAAAGAAAGAAAGAAAAAAAAAGAGATGGAATAAAACACATGCAGAAAGAAAGGAAGAAAAGACATGGAGTTAAAAAATTTACACTAGAATGAAAGAAAGAAACAAACAAAAACACAAAACAGCAAATAGAAAGTAATGAAAAACATAAACGAAGTAAGAAAGAGAAAAGAAGGAAATGAAAAATATTCAGAAGAAAAAAGAAAGAAAGAAAGAAAGAAAGAAAGAAAGAAAGAAAAGAGAAGGAAGAAAAAACATAGAAAAATATGAAAGAAAGGAGAAGGATTGAAAATCATACAAAAGAAAGAAAAAAAGAAAGAAAGAAATAAGGAAAGAAAGAAAGATAGGAAAAAAGAAAGAGATAGAATGAAAAACATCTAGAAGAAAGAAAGAAAAGAGAAGGAAAACATAGATGATTACGAAGAAAGAAATACAAATGGAAGAAAAAAAAGAAGGAAAGAAGGAAATTAAAAAGTATAGAAGGAAGCAATAAATAAAGAAAAGAGAAGGAATGAAATACATACAAAAGAAAGAAAGAAAGAAAGAAAGAAAGAAAGAAAGAACAATGAGACTATAGAAAAAGAAGATGAAAAAAGGGAAGTTGATCAAGTGGACAAAAGAAAGAAAGAAAGAAAGAAAGAAAGAAAAAAGAAAGAAAGAAAAAAAAGAAAAAAAGAAAGAAAAGCATCAGAGGACTATGAAAAGAAGAAGAAAGAAAGAAAAAAGAAAGAAAAAAAGAAAGAAAGAATGAAAGATCCAGATGCCTAAAATGGAGAAAGACATAGAAAGAAGAAAAAAGAAAGAAAGAACAATGGGACTATAGAAAAGAGAAGGAAAACATAGATGAAGAAAGAAAAAAGAACTGAAAAACATACAAAAGAAAGAAAGAAAGAAATTAAAAAGCATATAAGGAAGAAATAAATAAAGTAAAGAGAAGGAATGAAATACATACAAAAGAAAGAAAGAAAGAAAGAAAGAAAGAAAAAGAAAGAAAGAAAAGAGAAAAAATTAAAAAGACAGAAAAAAGAATGTAAAAAGAAAAAAACAGAATGAATGGAAAATCTACAGAAGAATTAAAGAGAGAAACAAACAAACAAACAAAACAGAAAGCAATGGAAAACATTCAGATGGAAGAAAGAAAAGAGAAGGAAAAGGAAAATATTCAGAAAAAAAAAGAAAGAAAGAAAGAAAGAAAAGAGAAGGCAACGATAAAAGAGATGAATTGAAAAACATAAAAAAGAAAGAAAGAAAAATAAAGAAACCAAAGAGATAGAATGAAAACATACAGAAGAAAGAAAGAAAGAAAGAAAGAAAGACAGACAAAAGAAAGAAAGAAATGAAAAACATACAGAAGAAAGAAAGAAAGAAAGAAAGAAAGACAAAAGAAAGAAAGAAATGAAAAACATACAAAGAAAAAGAAAGAAAGAAAGAAAGACAAAAGAAAGAAAGAAATGAAAAACATACAGAAGAAAGAAAGAAAGAAAGAAAGAAAGACAAAAGAAAGAAAGAAATGAAAAACATACAGAAGAAAGAAAGAAAGAAAGAAAGACAAAAGAAAGAAAGAAATGAAAAACATACAGAAGAAAGAAAGAAAGAAAGAAAGAAAGAAAGACAAAAGAAAGAAAGAAATGAAAAACATACAGAAGAAAAAAAGAAAGAAATAAAGACAAAAGAAAGAAAGAAATGAAAAAAATACAGAAGAAAGAAAAAAAGAAAGAAAGAAATGAAAAACATACAGAAGAAAGAAAGAAAAGAAAAAAGACAAAAAAAAGAAAGAAAAAATAAAGAAGAAAGAAGAAAGAAAGAAAGAAATGAAAAACAAAGAAGAAGAAAGAAAGAAAGAAAGAAAGACAAAAGAAAGAAAGAAATGAAAAAAACATACAGAAGAAAGAAAAAGAAAGAAAGACAAAAGAAAGAAAGAAAGAAAAAACATGCAGAAGAAAGAAAGAAAGAAAAAAGACAAAAGAAAGAAAGAAATGAAAACATAGAAGAAAAAAAGAAAGAAAGAAAGAAAGAAAAAGAAAAAGAAAGAAATGAAAAAATACAGAAGAAAGAAAGAAAGAAAGAAAGAAAGAAAGAAAAAAACAGAAGAAAGAAAGAAAGAAAAAAGAAAGAAAGAAAGAAAGAAATGAAAACAAAGAAGAAAGAAAGAAAGAAAGAAAGAAAGAAATGAAAAACATAAAGAAAGAAAGAAAGAAAGAAAGACAAAAGAAAGAAAAGAAAAAGAAGAAAGAAAGAAAGAAAAAAGACAAAAGAAAGAAAGAAATGAAAAACATACAGAAGAAAGAAAGAAAGAAGGAAATGAAAAACATACAGAAGAAAGAAAGAAAAAGAAAGAAAGAAAGAAAGAAAGAAAGACAAAAGAAAGAAAGAAATGAAAAACATACAGAAGAAAGAAAGAAAGAAAGAAAGAAATGAAAAACATACAGAAGAAAGAAAGAAAGAAAGACAAAAGAAAGAAAGAAATGAAAAACATACAGAAGAAAGAAAGAAAGAAAGAAAGAAAGACAAAAGAAAGAAAGAAATGAAAAACATACAGAAGAAAGAAAGAAAGAAAGAAAGACAAAAGAAAGAAATGAAAAACATAGAAGAAAGAAAAAGAAAGAAAGAAAGAAAGAAAGACAAAAGAAAGAAAAAGAAATGACAAAAAGAAAGAAAGAAAGAAAAAATGAAAACATACAGAAGAAAGAAAGAAAAGACAAAAGAAAGAAAGAAATGAAAAAAGAAGGACAAAAGAAAGAAAGAAAGACAAAAGAAAGAAAGAAATGAAAAAAATACAGAAGAAAAGAAAGAAAGAAAGAAAGAAAAAAAAAGAAAGAAAGAAAAAAACATACAGAAGAAAAGAAAGAAAAAAAAGAAAGACAAAAGAAAGAAAGAAATGAAAAAACATACAGAAGAAAGAACAAAGAAAGAAAGAAAGAAAAGAAAGAAAGAAATGAAAACATACAGAAGAAAAGAAAGAAAGAAAGAAAGAAAGAAAGAAATGAAAGAAAGAAGAAAGAAAGAAAGAAAAAAGAAAGAAAGAAAACAGAAGAAAGAAAGAAAGAAAGAAAAAAGACAAAAGAAAGAAATGAAAAAAAAGAAAGAAAAGAAAGAAAGAAAGAAAGACAAAAGAAAGAAAGAAATGAAAAAACATAAAAGAAAAAAAGAAAAGAAAAAAATCCAGAAAAAAGAAAGAAAAAAATGAAAAATTTACAGAAGAAAGAAAGAAAAAAGAAAGAAAGACAAAAGAATGAAAGAATTGAAAAACATACAGAAGAAAGAAAAGAAAGAAAGAAAGAAAGAAAGAAAGAAAGAAAGAAAAAAAAAACAAAGAAGAAAAAGAAAGAAAGACAAAAGAAAGAAAAGAAATGAAAAACATACAGAAGAAAAGAAAGAAAGAAAGAAAGAAAAGAAAGAAAGACAAAAGAAAGAAAGAAATGAAAACATACAGAAGAAAAGAAAGAAAGCTCTATTTTTCAAAAAAGACAAAAGAAAGAAAGAAATGAAAAACATACAGAAGAAAGAAAGAAAGAAAAAAGAAAAGAAAGAAAGAAATGAAAAACAGAAAGAAAGAAAGAAAAAATGAAAAACTTACAGAAGAAAGAAAAAAAAGAAAGAAAAAAGAAAAATACAGAAAAAAAAACAAAAGAAAGAAAGAAAGAAAAACAAAGAAGAAAGAAAGAAAGAAAGAAAAGAAAAAAGAAAGAAAGAAATGAAAAAACATACAGAAGAAAGAAAGAAAGAAAGAAAGAAAGACAAACGAAAGAAAGAAATGAAAAACATACAGAAGAAAGAAAGAAAGAAAGAAATAAAGAAAGACAAAAGGAAGAAATGAAAAACATACAGAAGAAAGAAAGAAAGAAAGAAAGAAAGACAAAAGAAAGAAAGAAATGAAAAACAGAAGAAAGAAACAAACAAACAATATAGAAAGTCCTGAAAAATACACAGAAGAAAGAAAGAAAGAAAGAAAATAGATAGAAATAAAACAACATAAAGAAGGAAGAAAACAAAAAATAGAGAACAAAAAAGAAAGAAGACAGAAGGAATGAAAAACATACACAAATAAAAAAAAAAGAACGAAAGAAAGAAAGAAAAAAAAGAAAGAAAGAGTTACTCAGCTTCTGTGCATATACATGCCAGTATGGATATAGAGGCACGGTGGAGTCATAGCGACTTTGATTACACACACACACACACACACACACACACACACACACACACACACACACATATATATATATATATATATATATATATATATATATATATATATATATATATATATATATATGTATTCAACTAGAATTCACTTACGTTTTAATACCATTGGGAAACGTATTAATCATTTTCTCCTCCCCCGACTATAATAGCAGGACAGACTGGGTTGGGAACTGGTCTACCGCGGAAAGAAATGGCAACCTCTTGCGGGAAAACGTGTGCCTTGTCAATCACGTATCGAAAGATATATGATCGTCTAAGAGTGTATCTAGGATGGCACGTAACATGTATTTTTCGTTTTGAAGATATATCTTGGAATACAGTTTATTTTCTTGAAGAAATTCTAGGATATTGTATGGATTAATGTCATGAAAGAGTTCTTTTGGTTGATTTCATTTAGCGGCATATATCAATTTCTTTGGGTTATTTAATGCCAAAATCGAAAAATTTGGAACACGATCCAATCCCCCTCAACTATTAGTCTGGTGCAAAAATAATGACGTAATAATGTCGTTTTTTAACGTATTTTTTAACGTCAAAAAACGACATCATTACGTCATTATTTTTGCACCAACCTAATACAAATAAATTATATCGCTGGTCGTTTTCTATTAATATGTATTTTTGTCTTTGGTCTGTCGTTCACGATTTGCCCCAAGATTTGAACCTAACAGTACGGGTCAAGGTTCACCTGGGAAAAGGCAGCAATTAAAAAGCCGTTCCATGCTCCTCAAAACTCAAGGCGTTCCTGCCGAATGTAGTTTATCGCTATTTGGCCGAAAGTCGGTCTGCAGCTAATTGTCAATTTTCTTCATCATCCAAGATAATTTAAAATAATTTTTTAAGGTTTCTTTACGTTTGCTCCCATACGTATTTTCACATTTTTTTTTTTTTTACGTTCGTCCATTTTACCGTATTTGACGGCATATAACGCTCATTTTTTTTTCCTTTTACTAAAAGTATCCTTTACAATTTCCCTGAGTCTTATATGCCATGTGAAGGTTTGAAATTCGCGATATTAGCTACCTGGCAATTCCTATTAGCTGAGACTTAGACATGAAGGAGGAATGGAACACGTGGATGGCAATGCCTGATAACGAACTTACACTTACAAAAAGAATAAAGAGAGACAGCATTGCACAAGCCTGCCAATGGGTGATGCAAATTTGGGATAATATTAGACCATAATTTTTTGTGAAATATTTTAAAGAGTGTGGCATTAGCAATGCTCTCAATGGAACGGAAGATAACGCATTATTTAACGACAATGATAGTAGTAGTGAAAATGAGTATCATAGTTTTGACAACGAAGACGACGAATTTTATGGATTTGAAGATAAACAGAAAATATATAAACAGAAAATATATTAAATGCTAGTGGGCTTCGCCCGCTCGATATCGCTTCCCAAATTAAGATTCATTTCTTGGAATCTTTGAAACAAAAATTTTAAATGAGCATTTCATTCATAAATTGGCTTGTTATATTTAAGGAAAGTTTTACAAATTGATGCCAACTTGTTGATGGCCATGTAGAATGCAAAATTCGAACATTTTTCTGCACTTTATAAGACGATATTCCTAAACAGAATTATTTTTGATATGTAAATTAATCAGTTAATGAAATCTTTTTTTAAAATCAATATGCAAATTAATTAAAGCTGAAGTGTGATATTGCCTAGAAGTAGATAATATATAATACAGATATTGAGCTCCTAGGGTGCAAATTCCTCTCTATCAAGGGGGTGTACACATTCTGATATTTACCTAGGTACGTCCACTATTTCGGCATAAATTTTCTATATTTAAGTTTAAAACGATTTTTTTACAACGAAAAAACATTCTTGAAGATTTCATTTTAGCTTTAATTGAAAGTTTAATCATTAAATTTGTTATTTCCATTAATTAAACAATTCAGGTGTATTTCAGATAGAAACTATATACACTTGATTGTCAAATTTAATATCAAATTCTTAAATTTTCTTAAAATCAGCCATTTTCTTAATTTTAGGAAATTTATAAACAAACACAAATTTATCGATTTTGAAAATATTTAAAAAAATTTCTGACACGTTATTTTAGTAAAATTAAAAAAATTAAAGTTAAAGTAATCTGATTTGAAAGAAATTTTTCTTATAGCATAAAAAAAATAATATACAACCAATTATTAACGATCGGTCCTGTTCATCTGATCCAACTCTTGATAGATTGTTGAATGACGAATCGATGACAGCTACTACGGATGACCATAAATGACATCATTTTTAAAAAATCTCAGTTAACGGTTTTTGGCGGGTTTTTAGCTACCTAGAAATTGTTAGAAATGAACATATTTTCCGCAATTTTTATTGACTATTATTTACCTTTCGAAGATCCAAAAATAAAAAAAACAAATAAAATAAAATAAATTACCATGATAGAAGTAAATTAATAATTTATGAAATGGTAATTTAATTATTATTTAATAAATCAAAATTAAATGTGACTTTCCAATCCAATGTATATAGTTTCTGTCTGAAATACACCAGAATTTTTATAATTTTTATAATAAATTTAATCATTAAGCTTTTAATTAAATATTTGTTCCTTCTTAAAGTTTTTTAGAAAATTATTTGAGTATGACCCTCACTAATCGAAATTCAATACATAAAATAAAAATATTTATTGAAATAGTAAATGAAAAAAGAAAAGTTTAAATTTTACACTTTTAAAGCTGAACGGAAAATACAACCTGCTAGAAAGCAACTAAGAAACGAAATGTTATGAAAAGGCCACGTAAAGGGACAAAACTCTTAGATCACGTGAACGTGTTATAATAATGGCAATTTCAGTATATCATACATGGGAATAAGGAATGTATTAAGTAAAAAAATACAACATAGCGCAACTAAATTTATTAAACTTAGCAATTTTGGACTCGTAAATTTTGTTTCAACTTACTTACTACATCACCTCGAGTAACCAGCCTAATACGATTTTAAACTATTATAAATTATTATTATTAAAATTTCTTAAAAAACGAAAAAATTCATGTAAAACTTAATTATTCATCAGAAAAAAATTATTTCTTCAGACAATAATGTCCTTAATATTACTTATTTACAAAAGCAATTAAAAGCTTTTCTAATTAAGTAATATCATAGTTTTATTGGATTCATTATTTTTCAGTTCAGAGCAGATTTTCAGTTACATAGCTCAAATTTGAAAAAAAAGGAGGTTATTTACCATCTCTTACTTACCAAGGACTCCTACTTTTAACAAAAAAAATCAGGAACCAGAAATGTTTTGGGCGAAATTTCATGAAATTAAGTAAGTGGGGTGTAATATATTTTAAAAAAAAAATTTTTTTTACCAAAATTTTCTAAAAAAGAAATATTTCAAAAATAATTTCATTCATTTCTGAATAAGTCCTGAAAATTTCATTAAAATCGGACAATTATTTGATTTTTACAAGAATTTCAAAATCAATATGTTTTCAACGGAAAAAAAATCGCAAAAAAAAAACAATGTTATTTTCTATGACGCCGTGGTGACGTAAACAAAAAGAGACATTAACCAAAATTTCGAACGTGTTAGAAAATATTTAAAAAATTCAAAAAATAATTAAAAAAATACTTTGGTCTTTCAGCTCAATAAAAACATAAGCATTTTGAGGATAAAACTTTATTTTAGTTAAGTTTGTAGCATTTTTCATTATGCTATGCTGTTTTCCCGCGAAAACAGTGGATGAGGCTATATTTACCGGTCACATGGATCTGTCTTTGCGCTTGAAGTATCACAGCTATGACTAGCTTGGACCAGCTCTGACCCGCTTGGACAAGCTATGAGCAGCTAAGTCCCCACGTTAAAAACTGACCTTGTGTCACAACCTGACTCATTGGGGGTTCAAGTAAATACAGAGTGTAATAGTGCTCTCTCTCGTGTCGTATACACATTCTGATACTGGTCAGTGATCCGTCCCTGCGCTGGTAGTATCACATCTATGACGAGATTGGACCAGCTCAGACCAGCTAAGACTAGCTTAGCCCAGCTCTGACCAGCTTGGGCAAACTATGACCAGCTAAGACCAGCGGTCCGAGTGCAGACACTCCACGTTAAAAACTGACGTTTTGTCACAACCTCAAGTAAATACAGTGTAAATTGCTCTCTCGAGAAGTTTGTAACACATTTACATATCATCTCTCAGCTCCGTCTCTGTCTTTGGGGCAGAGTGCGCTCAGGGTCGCAACTGAGGAAAATTATACTGAGAGGTACCCAGACCTGGGGAACAACTGCACGAGGCTGCGCCCTTTTGTTGCACCACAGATCTGCAATTTGGATACAAAATAAAAATAAATGTTACTCCCTTTGAACCATGAAAGCAGCGAATGGTTAGTATAATATATTAGTATATATTTTAACCTCGCATAATCTGGCAACCTTGAATCTGAGCTCAACGAAAATCTTTACCTGCGCCTAACATTTCTAGAGCTTTTGAATGAGCTAGGAATCTTTGTACCAGTGGAAGCGGAAGAATTGCTTGGACACACACAAACAAACATACATGCTCTGTATTTATATATAAGATTTGTTGGATTTAATCCATTTCATTATACATATGTGTGGGGGTGGATTTAATAAGCCCGTTAACGAAATTTAAGGAATAATAAGCCAATAAAATGATAACAATATTGGCAATAAAACTGATTATATTAATTATATATTAACCTTTTGATTAATCTGAAGCTAGAAGAGAAAGATTTTAAAATCGCAAATTTCGGACACGCCCCTGTTGTTTTTCAACCTGACGTGAAATAAACAAAGAAGGGAATCACACTTCGAAGAATGTTGTTGTTGCTCGCTTTATTATTTATATATATATATATATATATATATATATATATATATATATATATATATATATGAAAATTTCTCCGATTTAATCGGTAGAGAAGATAAGAACAATAATTATGAATAAAAATGACAATAGGAAATATGAAATAAATGTTACTTTGTTCATTTGATTTTATCAATTCAAATTTTGCTTTGATAAAGTCCAAATTGGACTTTGTTCAGCAATTACCAGTTTTCCTATTGTCATTTTTATTCATATATATATATATATATATCCCTTAATTTTAATTATATATATATACTAGTAGTAGAGCCAGGCGTTGCCCGGGGATGTAACAGTAAGGGATAGATCAAGTATCGACCATCATAAAGATGAAAAATAAAATTGACAAAGATTATTGTTTAACGTTGACTGACACGCATGTCTTAATTGTTCAAACACAAACTTAAACAAAAACATTGTTTTCAATCGTTATGAGTCTACCGATTGAATAGAATTTTATTATAAACAATTGTCTTGTAAATGAAATTTTAAAAGCATTCTGAATGTAAAAATAAAGACAAAAGTGTGCAATACAATAAGAAACACTACCTGCCAAAAAAAAGTGAAGTTTTGTTGAAATCGGTTGAAAAATGTAGGAAATCCGATCCCTTATATAAACGAACACACACACACACACACAAACAACCTGGGTTTTATAATAAGTATAACTCGATATGAGTTGTCCCCCTTTTATTATGGCGACAGAATCGTGTTTTATCGTGTTTTCAAATGGATTTCGTGCAAAAACAATTGTGTTTTGCCAATTTTTGGCGCTGTCAGAACCACCGCAAGGTAATTTTACGTAGTCCTGTGAAGTTTTGTTGAAATCGGTTGAAAAATGTAGGAAATCCGATCCAATATATAAACTTACAGACACACACACACAATCTGCGTTTTATAATAAGTAAGATATATATAGAGAGAGACAGACAGACAGAGAGATCACTTCTTAAAAAAAAACTAAAAGATGTAACTAAAATAAACAATTCAACTAACGTATTTATCGCAGCGAAAAAGACTAGAACTTCATACGAATTAAGCCCCTCCCTAAATACTACAAATTACCCAAGGACAACATAACATAAACATACAAAAAAGCACCAAACACGGCAGAACATGAATTCAATAACGAGGCTAAAACAACCACCTTAAAATTAGACCCAGACGACCGAATAAATTGCATCGCTAAGGTACATACATTTTTCACACTAAAAGACCAATACGATAATTTCAGAACGTATCCAACATGCAGTTTCATAAACCCTACCAAAAGAGAACTAGGTAAAATACGTAAAGCAATACTAGAAAGAATTAATTCAGATCTAAGGGAGAAGTAAATCAGTAGACAAACAACTATAGACAGGTTCCGCAACATAAAAAAACAAACATAATTGCCAATTTATACAACCAGATAAAAAAAATGCTACCCTCCTATAACAAAACCCATACTAGATAAAGTGGTCTCCTTAACTCAAGAACAAATAAAAAATAAATATAAATGAAATAAAATCATTAAAAACTTCGTAAAACTACTATTATTCGACAATGGAAACGGATGGATAAAGAAAGAGAAATCTTTGACACAACAAAGGGAAGCTTTGACGGTGCCTAGACCTGCGAACTCATAGGTATATTTTTGCTACACGAACTAAGTAAAATAATCTGTAGATATGATGCAGGCAGAACGATCTCATAATTTTAAGAATCTGTCACCTACAAAATACAGAGAAAACTAGAAAACGATCAATATAGGATTCGACATGGAGATAAAAGCAAACTAAACAAAGTACGTTTTCTCGACGTCACATTTAACCAAAGAAAAGGTAGATATAAACCATACAGAAAACCCAGTGATAAGCCGCTTTAAACACATACATCTTCTAACACCTGTCATCAATAATCAAACAGATACCACGATCAATAACCCGAATGCTTCCCAATAATTCTTCCAGTGAAACCATATACAACGAAGCTAAGAAAGTCAATGAAACAGCTCTAAAAGATAGTGGATTCCCAGCAGTACTCACATACACACAAAACAGCTAAAAAAAAGCCAATATGAAGAGAAACATCATATGGTTCAATTCACGCGCACAGCAAAAACGTAAAAACAAACATAGGAAAATATTGAAGATATACACAGCTCCCAGCATCAAGTGCTCTTCACAAGAAATTTCATTAAAAAACACTAAAACACAGTATCAACAAAAACACAGTAAAAATCAATAAAAGTTACACTGAGAACATGACTCAGATAATAAAAAAGCACAAAAGGAAAGCAATCAACAAGGCACATAGACAAATTAAACCCACGTTTTAGTGCAGAATAAAGAATGAATGTCCCTAGAAAGGTAATTGCTTGTAAAACCATGTAATATACTAAGCCACTGTAAAATCAGCAGATAACGAAGAAAAAATATACATAGGAATAACTGAAGGACTATGGAAACAAAGAAACTATGCACACAAAAATATAGTAAATACGAGAACAACGCTATACTTTCTAAACATATCTGGGAGATTAAAAGCAAAAACAAATCACACCAAAAAACATGAACATCAGTCTACAACAATTAATCCAAAACTTTAAACTCTGCTTCGATGAAAAAATAGCTATGTCTATTTTCCCAGACTAAAACAAAGTATTAGATAAACAGACAGAAATCTTCTCCAAATACAGACATGAAAACAAACTTTTACTACGTTACCTAAAGCTCAAAAACTGAGAACGACTAAAATAAATGAAAGTAAATAAAATAAAATAAACAAAAATAAAATAAATTAATCCAAACAAATGAATAATAAATAAACTTAGTAAATAATAAATAAATTTAAAAAAACACGAACATAAACCTTAGTATAATGCCATACACTACCAACAATACAATAGAATACCCACAATGCATAACTGACCTGTACGTTTTAAAACGTCGAGTAAAAATAAAACGTACATGGTATGACGATTGCGTTTACCGTGAAACAGATTCTCGTTTCAATGTGTTGACTTCCATGTCCATTTTTATATTTACATAGGTTCTGTTCCTGATATTGAGCACTTTTATCCATAAATATAGCATACCTGAAAGCTATATTTCATCATATATATAACTTACAATGAGATAAAATTAAATTAGAATCGATTAGTCATAGGTGGATGTGGACAGGCTGATATATATACACAGACCCCACGCAAATATATATATATATATATATATATATATATATATATATATATATATATATATATATAATTAGTAGTAGTGTAGTAAGTAATCTGATTATTAATATTAAATATTAGGTATATTTCTGTACAATTTATAGTTTTAAAATTTAGGATTTTAAAATTTTAAATTTAAACTTTTTTAAACTTCATATTTTTTTTTATTAATATTATTAAATTTTAAACATTTTTTTAAAAAACTTTAATTTTAATTATTATATTGTTAATAATTTTTTTATATATTGTCCTCTTTTAACTAAAAATTGTATTAATCAAGATTAATAATAGTTTTAATAATATTATTAATATATTTTGTTATTCCTACTTTGTTGGGAATCTTTATTATTTTGTCATGCGTTAATCATAAATTGTATTGATGTGTGTTTTTCGAATATCACCGTGGTATGCCTACATATGATAATTCACTCTTTCATTTTTCTTCCCCCTCCCTTTTTTCACATTTTTTCTTCATTCTTCTTCCCCCCCACCCTGGTTTATAATTTGTCTTCTTTTACCTTTTCCTGTCTAAAAACTCATCTAAGAGGTCAAATTGCCTGGCCACTGATATATATATATATATATATATATATATAGAGAGAGAGAGAGATAGATAGATAGATAGATAGATAGATAGATAGATAGATAGATGTATATTTAGGCAGCAATCTTTCCTTTATGCATGTTTCATAAAAAAAGGACAGACAAGGTACTACGGTTAAGCTTTTTATTTAATGTTTCTTTTGTTTGAACAAGAGCTTTCTTTTCTAGACAGTGGTGTGTAAGAACTGTCCAAATGTTTTTTATTCGGCTATACTTTTTAGATATTATCAAGGATAATTCGGTTTTTCAGCTTAAATGAATTTTAATGAAACATGCATATATATATATATATATATATATATATATATATATATATATATATATATATGTGTGTGTGTGTGTGTGTGTGTGTGTCTGTGTGTGTGTGCGTGTGTGTGTAATAGAATTTTGAGAATTTAGGCAAGAATCCTCAACAGAATGTATTGTCCTATTTTGGGACTCATCAGCAGTGCGCATCCACTATCGAGATTCGAACCCGTGCCGTGACGAAGAAGAAACTGAATAGACTTGATATAGCGCCGCTACTCACAAATTCCTTGGTGAAACCCATCCAAGTTTTCCTAACCCAACGGATTGTTTACCAAAATTCTATTACTTGTATATCCTTGCTTGACTCAGCAGTAATTGGTTACTCAAGACATACCCACAAGTCTATTTTCGATTCTGACCTTATGTCCCCCACTTTAACTTTCGGAAAAGAGGTAACACTTTGTTTTTAAAATTCCATAAGAATCATTTAATCACCGTTAATTACCATCACCTGAAGAAGTACAAGTATAATATTGAAACGTGAAACCTTTTGTGTAGCGATTTAATTTATTATTATTATTATTATTATTATTATTATCTTTTATAATAAAAATATAATCATCATCATCTTCATCATCAGGTCAACATGGAGCGGTTCGGGGAAAATGCCTTTTCTTTTAATCATACCGCACAACTAATTTGAACAACAGCGCCTGAGAATTGTATTTTGTGAAGTAAATTAAAAATATATATATATATATATATATATATATATATATATATATATATATATATATATATATATATAAAAGTCTGGATTTATAAGGAACAAAAGCTTTTCGGTTAAGGCATAGAAATAGACGGATAAGTTATCGCCCGACTGCAGCGAAGATATATTAAAAACGGACTCAAAGAGCGGTCGATTTGTTTAGCGATGTAAAGTGAACACGCATTCTCATTTTCTCATTCTCTTTCACTCCCTAAAATCCCTGTGTCCTAGTGGCTTTATCGCCTTCCTTGGAAGAAAACTGACGGCAACCAACACTTAAATAACAGTGACATTCCGACTCTGAAAAAAAAATACATAAAAAAATGGAAAAAGAGATTCTTAGTACTGACAAATGGAATTTCATGTTAAATCTTGTTAACCTTGAATCAATGGTCATTCAGTAGAAAGTGTAGCAGACACTAAAAATACGTCTCCATTTCAGGGAGCACGTGTACTGAATGGGTTGGGTTAGAGAGATGGGAGTCTTGCATTCTAAAAATATTTTCTGGCTTTAAATAACCTGTAAAATGTTGGTAAGCTTTAGAAAACACATAAGTCAATTAATTTTTTTTTCCTTCCAACCATATGCACACCTTATTTGAATAAAAAAGCGTCCGAGCCTTGCAAGGTGTGAAATGAATATTTATATATATATATACAGTGTAACCCGGATATAAGAGACCCGGATATAAGAGAAACCCGGATATAAGAGAGATTTTCTCTGGTCCCAAATTAGAGCCTGTGTTAATGTATATAAAATAGACCAAACCCGGATATAGGAGAAACCCGGATATAAGCGACTTCTTCTCCGGTCCCGACAACTCTCTTATATCCGGGTTACACTGTATATATATATATATATATATATATATATATATATATATATATATATATAAGCCTGGATTTGTAAGCATCAAAAGCTTTTCGAGGAAGGCGTAGAAATTGTTGCTCGACTGCAATAAAGAGAAATTAAGCGTGGACTCATAGAATGGTCGATTTGTTTCGCGAGGGAAAGTGAACACGAACTGACGGTGGGGAGGTTCTGCAAGGTTATACAGAATTCTTGACTTTAAGGACCGGAAAGAGATGGAAGGCTGCAAGCGTTCTTTTCTATGGCGACATTGTCAAATATTGCCTTTGTCGTTCTGCTCCGGAACATTTAACCATTTTTCTCCCATCGGGATATTAGCCTCGGGATATGAGGAAATATGAGCTTGACCCTTGCTTAATATCCTAAAGTTGGCCTACGTTCTTTTCACATCGATGATAAACCTCTCGAACTGTGGAAGCAGCTTCATCACTTAATACCAGATCTAGCATAATAAGAAGCCATATTCATTCTTAATTATTTACAAGACGTGGTGTATTACGTTTAGCTGCGCATCTCAGAAGCAAAAGAAGACATTATTAATTCATTAGCCTAAACAAATCATTCCATGTAAGGATGGAAGAATTTAAATCCGCTACAATAAAGCGAGGGATGCACGTTTTAACAAGGTGAATTCGAAATGACTTTACTCGTTAAATGCATTGTTAATGATTTAGTATTGGAATAAATGGGATTTTTTTTTTTGCTTTTATTATAGGAATGCTTGTTTTTACCATAGAAATCCAACTATTTTGTCTATAGAGATACATTATTTTTGCTATAGGACTGAATTGCCAACGGTTTTACTGTAGAAACGAATTGCCATCGGTTTTGCTATAGAAATGCATTGCCGAGGATTTGGGCTATAAATTTAAATTGCCGACGATATTTACAATATATTTACATTGCTTATGGTTTTACTATAGTATGCATTTGCCAACGGTTTTTACTATAGATCTATATTGGCAACGGGTTTTACTATAAAATTTGCATTGTCAACAAGTTTGACTATAGGGATGCATTGCCAACTGTTTTTACTATAGAAATGCAATGTAAACAGTTTTGTCTATAGAGATACATTGCCTATTATTTTTTGCTATAGACCTGAATTGCCAACGGTTTTACTGTAGAAACGAATTGCCAACGGTTTTTATATAGGAATACATTGCCAACGATTTGGGCTATAGAATAACATTGCCGACGATTTTTACTATAGAATTACATCGCCGGCGTTTTTTACTATAGATATGCATTACCAACGATTTTGACGATAGAAATGCATTGCCAATGTTTGTTTTTATTAGAGAAGTGCATTACCAGCGATTTTGACTGTACGAATGCATTGCCAAAGCATTTGATTATAGAATTACGTTGGCGAAGAATTTTAACATGTAAATGCATTGCCAAACATTTTGACTACAGAAATATATTGCAAATGTATTTTAGTAAAGGAATGCATTATCAATATTTTTTTTTTATTTTAATATAGGATTTGCATTGTGATTTAGTTGACTATAGAAATATCATATAAATAATATATACCATAGGAATGCTATGGTAATAATTTTACCAGATGAATTCGATTATAATTATCTATAGAATGCATTGGGTATTATTTTCCTATAAGAATGCATTGGAAATTAGTTTTACTATAAGTCAATATATAGAGAGGTCAGAAGATTGTGTTTAAGCCTGAGACAGGCTGTCAGGGTTGGGTGCTGACGACAATGCACACATTCATATTTATAGGCTCTAACATGGTACTGGACATTTTAATCCATGAATATAGCAT